>CM064877.1:63331843-63497163 GCA_003313485.2 Penstemon barbatus | reverse complement strand
CATGTGCCCTATGGTATTTACAGTATTGATCGTAGTTTCGAGAGCCTGGTCTCGGCTGTGCAATTTTTCTCGCTTCGGGAATCCAGTTATTTCTTTCTAGGACATCCAATATTTCTTCCATTGGAATATTTAACCTTGGGTGTTCTACTTGATTCACCCTGCTTCTTATTGGTTGATCATGGTTTCTTGGTTTTTGGTAGAAATTAGGTTGTCTGTCATGATCGGCTTTGTTGTATTCCAGTCGGTGAAAAACATTACCTCTCCTGGAAGATCGCTCGTAATCTGAAGCTTTTTGGGTAGGAAACCTATCGTGCCGTTTGGAGCCTGAGGTGGTGGCTTTGTTTTTGTTTTTATCCTTAAAGGAATTCATCTCTTCTTGGGTCATATACTTAGAAGCCAAGCTCATAATGTCGGCAAACGTTCTCGGTTGTTTTCGACTGAGGGCGTTTCCAAATTGCCTATTTTTAGTGAGGTCGAAGAGGATAGAAATTATGTAATCGATATTCGGTGATTCGATTTTGAGTAATTCTACGTTGAACCTTGCCAACCAATTTCTTAGGGATTCTCCCTCTTGTTGGTGTATGGTTCCCAGGTAGCTCATCGGAAGTTTTTGTCTCTTCTGACTGGCAAATTGCTGCGTTAGTTTATTGCATAATTCTCGGAAACTGAATATAGAGTTGGCCGGTTGTTTGGCAAACCAATCCAGCGCGAGTCCTTCGAATGTTGTTACCATTAGCTTGGCGGTGAATTCGGCGGAGTGGGCGTACAAATTCATTATGTTCGTAAAGCTAAAGATATAATCGTCCGGGTCGGTGGTTCCATCGTATCGGGGTAGTCTTCCCGGGACCTGTCCTACGGACTGTGCTTCTTTTATTTCCCTGCAGAAAGGAGAGCAAGCCGCAAGGCTTTCCTGGAGTTCTGCAGTCCGGGCCCACGGGTTCTGCACAGATCGTAATCGTTGTTCAAGTCGCTCTTGTACCATCCTTTCAATTTCTCGTTCTGAGAATCGAGTCGCTCTCGGTCGATGGGGGATTGTATCATCTATATCATCTTCGATTGGAATGATCGTTCGTTCCTTCGATCCGCTGCGAACTGCTTGCGGTACTCTTCGACCAGTTCTTCTTTGGGGACGGTTGTCGGATGGTTTAGAATTTATCTGCTGTGGGCTGTGTAGCGAGCGTCGCTCACTTGCTGGGCTGTCAGCTTGTTGAGAGGTCCGTTCGTTCGGCCTTGGCACTCCTGGAGCGGGAGTTGCCCCGGGAGCCGTAACGTTTTGAGGAATTTGGTCTAAAACTAGCAATTCTTCTGGAGAGAGTGATTTGAAGAGCATCGCTATTTGTTTCAGTTTTTCCTGAGCGCCAGGGAGAGGAACGCGTATTTCGGGGACTTCGGGTTCCTCCGGTATTGTACCGGTAAGACCTCCTTGGTGTTCCTGCTGACGTGATCGGGTATCTGGGAGATTTTCGTTGGTGTTGGGATTGTTGTTATCGTTGTTGTCTTGTGGATCTTCAGATGTGTTGTGGCCGGTGGTTGTATTGCTTCTCGCTCCAACACGAGCGTTTTTCCTTGGGCGAGCCATGTGTCGATTCGAATAATTAACCTAGCCCCTCGGTGGGCGCCAACTGATTTAGCCGAATTTCGTAGGGTTAATTGTATATCAGTGAATTTGTATATTTAGTAGGGCTCCGTTACTTTATTCCGGATGGATCGTAAAGGAAAGCAATGATTAGGAACAAGAAGTATAACCACAAGTAAAGCTAATAACACATCAATATGGAGAGCAAAATACTATGAATAATATAGATTGTTATTCAGTTGTAATGCCTTAGGCAGAGAATATTTGTATATCCTTGAAGTAAAGGATTTCTTGTTGTGTTCCCTAATACAATGATCAACTAGGTATTTATACAATGTTTAACCTAGTTTTACAAGGAATCATAGTCCTAATAGGACTCGGCCCAAATATCTTTCATGGGTCCGGAGTATTATCTTTAGACCGAAGAGAGCCGTGCTTGGCCGGGTCTGTTAGACGATCTTGATCTGCTCGGATTGGTCTAATCGATCTTAACATCTTTGTTCGATTCGAGTAATATGTAGGGTGCGAAATAGCCCCCATCAAATACTCTCTCAAGAATACTTAACCTAGCTAGTTGTGATGTAGGGGTTGTCAAGAGAGTACCTAATATTAAGAAATTACAAATTCATTATTATGATTTTTTGGGGACTTTGGATGGAGGAAAAGTCTACTTTCTCAAATATCTTCAACATTTAGATAAACTCGAATCACTTTCTATTTGCCTTCTTCAAGCAAGTAGTTGTTCAAAAGAAACTCATTTGTTGGATAACCTAACTTTTTCGCAATCACTCAAGAAGTTGGTTTTAGAGAGCAGTCGCTTACCTTGGGAAAGTATGATGATAATAGGTAGTTTGCCCAATCTTGAAGTGCTCATACTAAGAGGCGATGCCTTCATTGGAGAGGAGTGGAACCCAATTGAGGGACAATTCCTTTCCCTGAAATACTTGTCAATGGAACTGTTTAACAATCTAAAGGTCTGGAATGCAGATAGCATCCATTTCCCAAACCTTGAGCAACTTTTGCTAACGATGATTGACAATTTGGAGGAGATACCATTGGGTATAGGAGAAATACCAACTCTTCGATCGATTAAATTAGAATTTTGTTGTGATTCAGTTATGCATTCTGTAATCGATATATTAGATGAGCAAGACGATATTGATTGCATTCAAGTTGAAGTTAAGGCCGACAGGTGTAACGAACTGGGGATTTTGAAAGCAAGAGATAATCTCAAGTTCGCTATGTATTAAAGGATATGTACGAATGCATCAAAAAAGAAAGGAGAGATACAAATTTAACAAAGAAAAAGGTCAGTCTCTAACCTTAAGTTTTTTTACTTTTAACCAATGGTCAATTGTTGGCTGTTGGATGCTCCTTTTTTAATGTTTGATCTACACGATGTTTTAGTTGTTTTAACTATCAAATTTCATGACTATTGGAAATCATTTTAAGCCTCTGTCAAAATTGTGAAATAATTGAACACTTTCAAATTTCAAAAGTGAGTTTTGTCAATGCGGATAAAGATAAAATGTTGAATTGTGATTCTCTTTTTGTTTTAAACTTATTGATGTTTATCTTTGTTTATTGTGTTTCCTACATTAGCAAGAACAAAGCATTGGTTCATTAGTCGAAATTGAAGTGTCACTCAACAACATCTTCAACCTCAACTGTCTTTTGAAGATTCTTTAAATATTGGTACGAATAAGTATCATGAATGTTAAGACCTATTTGAGTTTTACGTGTGAAAGGTTGTATTATGATTTGAATAATATTTAAGACTGGTTTTGATTTTGGGTTGTTCTTAATTTGAGGGTATTAAGTGTTAACTTTGTTTTTCAAGATGCGAAGTGCCTATTTATTGTGTTTCAGAGGTACAAGTTGATGAGGTTTACTTAGTTCGAGGATGATAAGTGTTAATTCTGTTTCGGGGGTGCAAAGTGCCAATTTCTCATATTTTGGGGGTGCAAAGTGTCAACGATCTACAATTAAATTACCTATTTTACCCTTGACTCCTCTGGTCATTTTTGCCTGAAAATAAAAGAGGGTGCAAAGTGCTTAATTTTTCACATTTCGAGGGTGCAAAGTGATAAATTTAAGTTTTATGGGTGCAAAGTGCCTATTTTTCATGTTTCGGGGGCAAAGTGCAAATAAACCCCATAAAAGTAGGTGGCACGTGTCAAAATATTGTATTTTGTATGTCTGATATTTATTATGTAAGGATATATAAGTTGAGATCCAGGTTTCGCCAAACATGTAATTAATCGGACCGAGCCTTATGTCATATCATGGTAGTGTTTGGATTCTTTTGGGTATAGGTCACGATTATGATTACAAGAAAAAAAGGCTAATTTTACTTTACAAGACAATGGGTTTGGAGTGATTAGCCGGTCAACTGTTGGCTAAAACTAAGGTTACATAATCAAGAAGTCATAAGTTTAACTCTGACTAGTGTGAGTGTTTCTCTAGTTTAATAATAGTCTTTGTAATTAAATTTTCTTTATACTAACCAATGACGTAGATTCAAACAAATTTTCATATAGTGATTCATATAATGATGTATTCACCGTCTAAAAAATAATAGATTTGAGCAGAGCAACGACTATATTTGGATAAGAAATACTTTGCCTCAAAAGAAGATTGCTCGTGGTAAAAGATAAGAAGAAGCTAATTAAGTTCGTAAGAGGAACGAAAAGATAATCACTCCATAGTGCTATTAATGGTAATTATCATTATCCAAAAAAGAAGAGTGCTGTTGATAATTATCATTATCCCAACAAAATTAATTTAAAGTATTTTTAAAAAAAAATGAACCAAAGTACCGGACACACTAGCTTGAAAGTTATAGGGCCTGCTTGTCTAGTTTTTTTTTTTTTTTTTTTTTTTTTTGTAAAGTGTTTCAGAAACCAATTGAGATTTCTGAAGAAAAAATAATGGGATTTTGTAACGTTGTCTATTTGAATTTTTTGTAATTAGATATAAGTTTTAGAAATTAGTAGATTTTTTTTCAGAGATCACGGAAAAAAGAGAAATAGTACAAGACATACATTTTAAATTAAATCATGTTTATTTCTGAGATAAGTAGTGTAAAAATTAATTTTATTTATGTCAAATAAAAATAGAATTTATTTATATATTTTCTATGATTAAAATAATTATTTTAAAATGAAATAGTTTTTTTAGAATTGAGATAAGAAAAAGTTATTTCTTAAATAGTTTTTTTTAAAGAAAAATAATTATTTGTTTAGTTTTTTCAAAAAAATCTTAAATGCATTTCTGAAATATCTTCTAATTACAGGTTACATTGGCACAAAAACTAGAATTTTTTTTTAAATTACGTTATTTTGACAAAATCAAACTATTCACTGTGCTTTGACTAACAATTTGGCATAGTGCCCCAAACCTAAAAACAATCGGACAAAATCATGGCCATATATATTTATATATGTTACACGCTTATCAGCCCCATATGGATATGTACTCTTTTTTTCTTGTTCAGGTTTTTTTCACTGGGTTTTTCTGACGAGGTTTTTAACGAGACATATTCCATAAGTAACATGCATCCAAGGGGGAGTGTTATGAATCTAATATTAAGTGGATGCATTTGGAAGTTCATTAGCCACATGAGGAATCTTTGAACTGAAGATATGAAAGGACATGTACATGATGTATTGACCAACATTAATGAAGTACTACTTGTCTTGCAACCTTTGGCATTTGAGTTGCTTTTCTAGTCCTATAAATAAGTGTGTTGTAAAGTGTTTATACACACAATTTGTATATACAATCATATATGAAATAAGAAGAACTTCTCTTCCTACTCTATCTTGTCTTTGACATTGTTTATTCTAGTTAGTTGTTGTTCCAATTAGCTTAGTTTTATAACACGTTATCAGCACGAGTTTGCTCTATAACTCGATTTCAAGGTTATGAAATATATCACAAAACAAGAAAGAAAAGAAGAAAATACTTTGTAGATTTTTGGATTTGCACGCAGCAGCATCTATTTTTCAATGATTCCGACCTTATCCACCGTTGGATCGTATTCAAATTTGGACTGAAGGTTCATCACACTAGGATCTAAATTTTGACCGTCCGGATCGTCATCCCAGTGCCTGTAAATAAAACGGTAGCCATCATAAATTTACGAAAAAGTTGAAGGAAGTAGCCAAAACCTCTCTCTGGTATGATCAAATTAACAAACAACTTGAACCCTTATTAATTTTATATGCTCTAAATATAAAAAATTTATGATTCTAAAGCATGTTCTAGGGTTTAAGTTTAATTATTGTTGCCAAAAACTGAAGTTTTTTTTTTTTGGCAAAATTTGATGGGGTTCTGTTAATTAATTCGGTACTCTAATTATGTGATCTAAAGTGTATGCTACTCTTTAGATTTATATTTTTGTTTATTTGGAATACATGAATTGGATAATTTAATAATTATGATTGTTGTATTATATCCATGTATTCTTTGGCTTGAACCGATTCATGTAAACAAGAGTTTTTTTATTGTTTTACATAATGCTTGTGATCATCAGTCACATAAGATATCTAGTCGTAAAATGATTATTATATATAAACCCGCCATCTATTACTTGACTTCTAAAATTGATTCAGGATTCCGGAATTTCAAACTGTGTAGATGGTTGAATTTCATCCACGTTTATGATTTCAGTTTCTTGTTTAGGCATGATATTGATCATCCTATGAAACTATGAATAAATTAATGCATCTATATATTAATATATGTCTATCCTTGAATCATGACAACAATTTCATTTGAAAAATGTCTTTACAATTAATCTATTTTTGGCAACAAAGCAATTACTTCTATAATAGCTATTTCGGTTCGGTCTATTGAAATTGATGGTTTACTCGTTTTCGTTTGATATTTGAGAAAACTGTTACTTCAGTTAATTTCCCAAAACACATGACATGAGAATTTGATTAAATTTTATAAAGTTCAGTGAATTGAGGCAAACGGAATCCTGGATTATTTTGGCAGATTGATTTTTGGTGTTATTATTTATGTCATATGTGTTTTAAGAAATTAAATCTAAAAACTTCAAAACGGTTTTATCTTTCTGAAAAATTGATTTGCGATTATGCACTACATGATTATTGTTCCTTATGAAGAATTTTGTTACTGCTAAAAATTCTTTTATCTTCATTTGGTAAATAAGGCAATTCATCTTTATGTTTGGATTTAAGGTATGTCAATTTGTAGATCACTTTAATTGATTACATTGATTTGAAGTGAAAAATATGTGTTTACCTTAAATGTGAGGTACTGGTATAAATTTCAGAACTATGATTGATCCTATGAAATTTAAATTCCGGAGTTGTAATTTGTAATTTAATTTTGGTCGTTTCATTTATTTATCATATCTTATTTTTGGGGCATAAGATTTTAAATTGTAAGGGAATTCGCCTTTATGTTTTATCTTATGTATGTGGAATGATTATATATAATTTCATGATAAATGATTGTGAGTGCACTTGGGGTTCATGAATATTGGGATTGGAGTTCCCTCGAATTAAAACCATATAGTTCATTATAAATGGAACCAAATGGGTTCAATTTACTTATGGAGGCTATAGGCCCGTAATATACACATACTTAAATAAGTTCAATTAAATTACATATGGAGACTATATGCCCTTAAGAAACTGAGCATTACAATTGTTGGGGACAATTTCTAAACTAATGTCCCAAAATGCTGAGGTTATGGTTCTGATCAGGAGACACTTAGATGACGTCCTTAGGTTGGACTACTCATCAATTCCTAGAAACTTTGGGATGTCCTGGTTAGTCGTTTTGATCATCAAAAGACTATTCTTGTTGCCAGAAGCGACAAATAGGTAGATTACTTTGGTGTTTGCAGAACCACATTTATATATTTGAACTATGTTTGATTTATTTTGGACCACATTTTAGGTGGTTTTATTATTATGGTATTTAGTGGTATTAGCTCGATTTATCTTTTCAAGTAAATGGCACGGTTTTAGCCATTAAAGAGGGATAGATCGTTAATATAATGTCTATTAAGACCTCTATGACAACAATATATGGCACATATATTTGATAGATGGCTTTGGTAATGCCCACCTTATATTGTCAAATGGCACGTTTTTAGCCATTAAAGAGGCTATCTATGCTCCACATCCAAGGGGAACGTTATTGAGTTTTGAAGATATTCGAGCTAATAGTTACCACATTGAAACCACTGAGGAAAAGGGAATAAAATATTTGTGCATTACATCTAATTTGTAAAGCTAAAAGCGTACTTGGAAGAAATTAGAGGGATTATCGACTAAGTTATATAGAGCCACAATACGAGTGCTCGAGGCACACCTTGTAGATAGCTCGAAGCCAACTGACTCAAGCATGTATTTTTCTAGGGCATGACCGGCTGGGACATCCAGGTCAAAATGTGATGCGCTATATTAATACTTCTATCGGGCATCCACTAATAAATAATAAGGATCTAGTACACAGTGATAACTTGTGTGTACCATGTTCAATTGGAAAATTGGTTCATATGCCAGCTTATGCACAAATTATGTGAGCATCTTGAAGATGCATGAACAGTTATGTGAGCATTGTAAAAATGAATGGTGAAAATATCTATTTGGTTGTTGGATGAAGATGAAGATAAAAGAAGTCAGAAATTAAGGGAAGGTTTTGATGATTTCCAAAACATCATAATCAGCTAAGTATGGAAAGCTTAGTTCCCTTAGAAGGATCTTTGAACAAGTAAAGAAGATATCAGAAGAGTTCAAAGTTCAAAGACCAGAAGACTAGTGATCTCTTGCTGAAACAGCGAACAGAAGGGTAGGTCATCAGCCGAGTCAAATCAGATTAGTTCAGTATTTGATCAGCAGAGTACCTATCAGAAGGGTTGCTTTGATCAGCAGAGTGGAAGAGATCATGAGATCAGTTCAACAGTAATAAATGCACTTGGTGTAATAAATGCTGGAAGAGAAGGGTAGTAATGGCAAATGATTGAAGATATCCTCGTATCAGCAGAGTGCATTTAATGCAGCATTAAATGTGATGGACAGAAAAGTACTGTACACTGTACGGATTGCTGCAGGGAGCCGTTTCAAAAGAGCTGAAGGATGGATTTGAAGACTTGATTTGCTTCAACGGTCATAAATTCAAATCCGAGTATAAATAGAGCAAAGTTCGAAGAGAGAGACACACACAACAACAATCAGAGATTTCGATTTTGAAGCAGAAATTTTCTAAGTCTCAAAAGCTCGAACAACTCACTCGTCTGGTGGAAGTCATCTGTTGACAGAAACCAAGTTGAAGAAAACAGAAAAACATTATCTGAGTGATTTTGTAATAGCTGAGTGTTGTGCGAAGTGAGAATCCATCTTTGTGAGTGATTCTACTTTAGAGGATAGGTTTTCTTTGTGAATTCCTATTGTGAGCTTATAGCCTTTTCATTAGTTGTCTAGGTATAAGTGGAGAAATATTGTAATCTTTGTGATTATAGTATAACCCAGAATCTGAGTGATCTGGAAGAGTGGACTAAAGGATTTTTATCCATATAACCACTATAAAAATTCTTTGTGTTATCTTGCATTCAAGTTTTCTTGCATATTTAAAGTTTGCATATTTAAACACTTTGAATTATCTAAAAGATTTTAAAAGGAGTTTGTAAAACTGGGGATAAAATCTTTTAAGAACTTAGTCTACTTGTGAAAAACACTTTAAAGCAATCCGCTGCAAGTATACTCTTTGAAAAACTGTTTTGCTGAAAAACAGCTAAGTAACTGAAAGAAGAGTGGTCACTCTGCTGTTCAAGATTTGTTCACGATCAGCATAGTCATCTGTTCTTCATCAGCTTAGTCTGCTGACAGAACACTGAAAAGTTTTTTAAGTTCAAAAATTTTCAGAGGTCTATTCACCCCCCCCCCCCCTCTAGACCTCATCTGACCACTTGGGACCAACATTGGTTGACAGTAGGTTGACACACACAATTCTTAGAGATTGAAAATATTCTCTAACTTGAAATTAGCAAAAGCAAAAGTTAATACAAATTGAGGTAATATAAAGGCTCCAGATATAAATTTTCTGGATGAGCAAATATATTTGTGAAAGAGGCTTTGAGCTCTTTAAAATCCAGAATTGATTTGTTCAATTCAAAGACATGCGTCTTGAATAATGTATTGACAAGTTTTCATATGAAAACTATATCTATGAGGGGAATATGAAATATATTTATACTAAATCTAATATTTCACGCCAGTAAAATGTTGATGAATAAGATCCCAATTTTCTCATCAAAATGAATTATGCGACATAAGTAGTTTGGATTAGAAATATAAGTTGAACCAGCAGTTCAATGATCGAAAATATTATGAAGTGGCATGATAAACTTGGTCATCCATGGAAATAACAAATGCGCCGAATTATTATGGGTATCTTTTAAATACATTTCTTTACCTCATGATTATGTGTGTGTTGATTGCTCACAAAGAAAGTAAATTATAAAACCATCTCCTGACTCCTGTGAAGAATGGTTGAGAATCCCAAACCTTATTATAATGATTTTATTGGGATATATGTGGACTTGCAGATCCACTTTGTGGACTATTTTGTTATTCCATGGTCTTGTAAAAGTTATTTTGTAATGGTCTAAAATATGCCTATTGTCAACGCATATTGCTATTGCAGAGATTTTTGCTCAATTATAAGATTAAAGGCAACGTTCCAACTTTGTCAGGCTGGAAGCCTAAAAACTTCTCAATTAATATTTATGATTCTGCGATTTATGTTCTGATTTTTTTTTACCAAAATGAGCATATATATGGATCTACATGGATGTCTATTTTGAAGGCCTGACGAGGCTATAACCATATATCTTAAACACCTGACGAGGTGATATGGTTAAATCAAAATGTCATGATGATCCTTTTTATTGAGACAGTTTTCCCACCATTAGGTGGAGAATTGATGTCGTTGCATGTAGAACGGCGTGAAATTATTTGAAATGAGTACAATAATTATAATACATGTCTCAGCTTGGCCCACGCACAAATAGTACGAGCAAGAATTAAAAATTGCATCAACATGGATTGAAATCCTTGAAGGATAATATGCTAGAATACTATAAACGCACTTGAAGCGTGAAATTACTATTGGTGCAAAAGAAAACTTCTGAAAGAAATTCCCTTATGAGGAGGAATCTGTTTCAAAATAAAGCGCTATAGAAAATTGACTGGCCAGTCTAAATCACAAGATGCCCATGAAGAGGCAAATGAAACAGAAAATAGAATATATGAATAAATCGAGAAAATTGGGATAGAAAGGAAAGTAATTATAGATAATAGTGCGTATTGGGTCGCACTAAATCTAAAAGTTATAAATTAGGATCCTGAACCATGATTGGTTGAATGAATGTCGACATAAAATAATTGATCAAAATAGAAAGATACAATTCAATATCTATATGAAAATCTTAAAGTACTTGGACCGAATTGACCATACGCATGAAGACGTGAGAGTGGTTGGGTACAAAGGTATTTGTACGAATACGGAATGAGTAAATTAAAATTGTGAAGAAATGTGATCAATTATGATGGGACATATTCCCCCGTGATTGGTGCATTCACGTTACGGTATTTAGTCCCTGAAGGACTTGCCACGAAATCAATGGTCTCATGCATTCCCTATATTGAATTATATCGATGATTATACGAGTTAAATTAATCTTGTCAAATGTGATATAATTGACTCAATGAGTACCTCGTAAAATAAAGATTGACCATGTATGGTCATTACAGTTCGAAAATGATTTTTCTGTTATAGCGCTATGTGCTGATGATTTTAACTCTTGTGAGGACTCCTGAAGAGCTAATTGAGACCGTAAACTACTTGATGAAAGAGTTTGGGAGAAAAATCTCGAAATAACAAAGTTTTGTCTCGGCCTGCAGATCGAGCATTTATTAGAAAAAATATTTGTCCATATAAAGAAAATTCTGAAATGATTGTATATGGATAAAGTTCATCCATTAAGCACTCCTATGGTTCTTCGATTTTTAGATATAAATAAATATCAATTTTGTCCTCAAGAGGACAATGAAGAACTGTTAGGTCCTGAAGTACTTTATCCAAATGCAATCAGAGCTTTAATGTATTCTGCAAATTGTATGATGTCAGATATTGCATTCAAAGATATAACTCTGCATCTACATGCAGATATTGAAATGAAACTAAAAATGTATTATGCTATCTTTATGGAACAATCGACATGTGATTCTTTTAATCAGAGGTTCCAATCCACATATGGTGTGCAGATGCTGGATACATTTCTAATCCACACACATATATACTTATATCTCAAAGTGGGTAGGTATTTACTTATGGTGGTGTTACAATATATCTGTGAATCAAATCTTAGCAACCACATCTTGCAACGACTCTGAAATTTTAGAATTGTTCGAACCAAATTGTGCATATTTATGATTAAGGTCTACGATTCAACATTTCCAAGAAACATGCCGCTTGTATTGCTCAAATTAAGAATGGGAATCTAAAAGGAGACTGAACGAAATGCATATTGCCAATGTTTTTCTTCACCAACGAGCTTCAGAAAAAATGATAATATTGATGTTCAATAAATTCAGTCAAGCAATAATTTTGCTGATTTGTTCACTAAAGCATTCACGACTATGTCATTTAAATTGATGGTCATAGTATTGGAATGCGTCAACTTGTGGACCTTACGCTCGCATCAGGGGGAGCGTGTCATTAATAATCCACACAATGTACCCTTTTTCCTTCGTCCAAGTTTTGTCCCACTGGGTTTTCTTGGCAAGGTTCTAACGAGGCAGTGTTACACGCTTATCAGCCCCATATGGATATGTACTCTTTTTTCCTTGTTCAGGTTTTTCCCACTCGGTTTTTCTGACGAGGTTTTTAACGAGGCATATTCCATAAGTAACATGCATCCAAGGGGGAGTGTTATGAATCTAATATTAAGTGGATGCATTTGGAAGTTCATTAGCCTCATGAGGAACCTTTGAACTCAAGATATGAAAGGACATGTACATGATGTATTGACCAACATTAATGAAGTGCTACTTGTCTTGCAACCTTTGGCCTTTGAGTTGCTTTTCTAGTCCTATAAATAAGTGTGTTGTAAAGTGTTTATACACACAATTTGTATATACAATCATATATGAAATAAGAAGAACTTCTCTTCCTACTCTATCTTGTCTTTGACATTGTTTATTCTAGTTAGTTGTTGTTCCAATTAGCTTAGTTTTATAACAATATCAGTTTATTCCCCGTATTTCATTTCGATTTATTTTTATATGATATGAAAAAGAGAATTTTACCTCCTCCATCTATGTTACAAAAATACTTTGCATGTCCACTCTTAATTTCGGCAAGTGAGTTACACTCTTCGACTGAAGAAGATAAATTGCTTCTTTTAAATTTTTCATGTTGGGGTAAAATGAATAATATACACTTCATAGGTGTGTACATTAGCTCCTTATAGCTTGTTCGGCTGTCTACAAAGTGAGGGAAAAATAGTTTTTTATTTCCGCACTTGTTGTTCGGAGAAAGTTATCATCTTCCTGGAAAATTTTATATACAAAAAATTTTAGGGCCTTTGGCACTTTGCACTCTGGAATTATAGAGTTTTGGCACTTTGCACCCTAACTTAAAAGTTTTAGCACTTTGCATCCTGGAAATACAATTTAGTTGACATTTGGCACCATAGTGTGTGTTTTGAATAAAAATATTCACTGATGGAAGGATAGAATAGTCATTCCGAATATTTTTTGCACTTTGCACCCTAAAAGTAGAATTGGGGGATTTTTTGCACTTTGCAACCCCGAAACATGAGGAGAAATAGGCACTTTGCACCCCCAAAACTTAGATTTAGCACTTTGCACCCTCATTTATTTTCAAGCAAAAACTCAAGGGCAAAATTGGTAATTCTATCTTAAATCTTCGGCACTTTGCTCCCCCAAAATAAAATTAGCACTTAACACTCCCTAATAAAGAACAAATTAACAACTTGCACCCCCAAAACACAATAAATGGACACTTTGGACCCCGAAATACAGAATTAACACTTAACACCCTCAAATTAAAAAAAAAAAACTCAAACCCCTCATTTTTTCGGGCAAAGTCGACCATTAAGGTGAATTTGTTTTAAGGCAAAATAGGTTATTATTTATGGGTCTTTGATATGTTGAAGTAGACAATGGGTCTTCGAGAAGTTTACTTGTACTTTATTTAGTTTGAGGGTGTTAAGTGTTAATTTTATTTTGGGGGTACAAAGTGCGAAATTCTCAAGTTTTGAGGGAGCAAAGTGCCAATACTATTGAATTACCTGTTTGCCCTTGAATTTTAGCTTGAAAATAAACGAGGGTGCAAAGTGCTGCATTTATTATATTTTGAGGGTACAAAGTGCTAAATCTAAGTTTCGAAGGTGCAAAGTACCTTTTTCCCATATTTCGAGGGTGCAAAGTGTAAAAAACCCGAATTGGGGACTTTGCACCATAAAAATATAGAATATGGGTGCTTTGCACCCAATTTTCTTTTTCATTTTAGATTTCTAAAACATATATTTTATATTAAGTAAATAGTTTAAAGGATACTTGAAAATAAAATTATGACAATATCTTTTTTCAATCAAAATTTTACTGCCAAAAATTGTTAAAATAAGTTAAAAATAACATGTTTATGATTGTTATGCATAGAAATGACCATTTTATCTCTGCATCGACGACATTCGTGAATTATATTTTTTTGGAGTGCAGAGTGCCCAAAAATTTAAATTGGGGTGAAAAGCACCAATATTTTATAAATTTAGGTTGAAAAATGCCAACATTCTAAATTTGAGGCTGCATTGCCAGGGTGTAAAGTGCCAAAAAAATCAAAAAAGACTATTATACCTTTCTATCACTGAATTTTCTCGTGAAAACACACATTAGGGTGCAAAGTACCAAATAAATTATATTTTCAAGATACAAAGTGTCAAAACTTTTAAATCAGAGTGCAAAGTGCCAAAATCTTATAATTCTAAGGTGCAAAATGCCAAAAACTCAAAAAAATTCCCACTAATTTGAATGGGAATCCTTGGAAAATTTTAGAGTGCAATGCAAAAATACAACTTGTGCTGCCTAACTATAAAAAAAACTCATGTGTTATAGTTATTACCAACTACCCACATGTTTTTTTATTATTAGCAAAAAAAAAAATCACTCAAGCCATAATGACAATTATACTCACGGTCAAAGGATGTTAAAACACCCATATTTACCTAAAATAATATCAATAATCTCCTGTTAACTTTAAAATTGGCATTAAACCCCTTTGTTCACATAATAAATTTGACAAAATACCCCCTATAATTTATGGAGAAATTTGAAATGGATTTTTTTAGTAATAAAAAAAATTGGGTTTTTTTTTTTTTTTTTTTTAACACCAATAAAGGGGTTTTTATAGTATTTTCACTTATTCATATTAATTCATCTACATTGTTTTTTTTACGTGAGTGTGTTTGATTTAGTAATACAAATGAACTAAAAAATTATCTCCTGTTGTAAGAAATTGAATTCGATTACTAAAAAATATACAATAGAATCAAATTAATTTATAATAAAGTTAATATAATGAAAAGCGTGATTATCGATATAATATTTTATCAAATAAGAAAATGTGATTTTTATAATTTATTTTAAGCTATGTGTTTCAATATTGTTAGTTTTTATTTGATTCCATAACTCAATTAGTACTTTTATTTTCTAGAGATTAATTTGATAGTTTTTATTTTGCAATCACTTTCAATATATTTTACAATTTTGAAATATTTATAATGAAAAAAAAATCGAAAATATTATTTTCCTAAACTTTCTTAACAATCAAGCATGTGCGAGAAAATAGTTTTCTAGACAACCAAACATATACAGGAAAATAATTTTTTTTTCTTTTTCTTCCTTTCTTTTGTTTTTCATTTTCCTATAAAGTTTTCCTCATTTTTTGACACACTAACATATACAGGAAAATGATTTTCTTTTACTTTTGCTTTTTTCTTTTCTTTCTTTTGTTTTCATTTTTCTATAATTTTTCCACATTTTTTTGACACATGTACAATATAATGGCTTTCTTTTCCTTCTCCATTTCTTATACCTTTCCCTCGTTTCCTTAGGTTCACCTATATATCTCTATCCATCCACAAATTGAAAAACAAATATGTATTTTTGTTTCGATTAGATCGATTATTTATTTCTCCTACTTAGATGAAGTGTAAATCCATTGCCACTTAATTGTTTTTATGTTAATCGAAGCAGAATTTTTAGGTCAAATGGTATCCAAAAGAAAAGACTAATAAAATAAACTAGTAATCTATGTTTAGGTAGATCTATTATGGTCATTTCTCCCGCTTTTATAATAAACAATAAATAATTTTAATTTAAAAAAAAAAAAAACTAAAACCCGCCCCACCCCCTTAACCCCACTTACTATAAGACTTTTATTAAACTTATGCGGAAAAACTTTAATAATATGCTTATCAATTACCACATATTATAAATATAATTAGGATACGAGAGTTTATCGGTATACCGTTCGTCATGGAGTCTTCAAGATATGATGTTGCTTCAAGTAATCCTTCGAACTAAACTTGTTAACTCCTCACTTGTATAATATTTCTAGTGAACTCACCTTCTCCTCTCTTTCTATCCAAATGACACAACCTTAGAATACTTTTAGATAATGGAAGTTTGCTAACACTTTTGTTTCTTTTATTTTTTGTGTGTAGCTTTGAGGAGTGGTTGTGTCTCCTTTTATAGATGAGAGTAGAGGGCCACTAAATGTAAGAGTTACAAGAAGGTGAAAGGTCAATCATCATGACCTCCATAACCCACTTCCTTGTAAGTTACAAGACTATAACATATTCATTTAAGTATCAACCTATAATCAATCATATGAAGAGTCCCAACCTTAAAATTTGTAGTAAAAGGAGGTTAGTGGACCATTTAATAAAATAAAAATTAACATTCTCCCACTTGGTCCACTAAACCGATTAAGTTAAAAAATAATTTTGACTCTCTCGGGCTCTTCAAAGAAAAATTTGACACGTGATCACGATTTAGATAAAAACAAAGGTTGACAACTAAAATAGATAAATGGTATACTTAACACTAGATATAGTCTAAATCACTAATGTGAATCATAGCGGTCATATGACTTTGTTTATCATATTCCCTTCCATGTATTACACCACTAGCAACTTCTACTACTCTAGTCCAAAATTGCCCCTTTAATTTTGTCTTGTTAAGACATATCCTGTTTTATAAAATCCAAACATAACATGTGTACACATAATTGGAAACAGGAAAACAGAAACAATAATTTAAGCAAATGACAATTTATTGATAGCCACTTATTACAGTCATGGATTGCTCAAAAGACCCATACTAATAACATGTTCTTTATAAGTCTTTATAGGCAATTATTTGGTCAATGGATCGGCGACCATATGAGTGGTACTTAAATTTTCAATTTACACTTGTTGTTTCTGGACTCTTTCTTTAACAACTAAGTACTTAAGATCCATGTGCTTGGATCCACTAGAGTACTTTCCATTCTTTGAAAAGAAAACTGCTGCGGTATTATCACAATATATCTTCAGCGGCTTAGCAATTGAGTCAACAGCCCTAAGCCCTGAGATGAAATTCCGCAACCACAATGCATGACTCGAAGCCTCAAAACATGCAACAAACTCGGCCTCCATCGTGGAAGAAGCAGTGATGCTTCGTTTTACACTCTTCCACGAGATAGCTCCACCAGCTAATAGAAATATAAAGCCCGAAGTGGACTTTTTACTATCCTGACAGCCAGCAAAATCCGAGTCTGAATATCCAACAACCTCTAATTGATCCGATCTCCTATATGTGAGCATATAATCCTTCGATCCTTGGAGATACCTCATAACCTTCTTTGTTGCTTGCCAATGATCTATACCTGGATTACTTTGATACATACCAAGTACACCTACAGCATAACTGATATCTGGTCTAGTACAAGTCTGTGCATACATCAAGCTTCCAACAGCTGATGCATATGGAATCAATATCATTCTCTCCTTTTCCAAATCATTCTTTGGACATTGTTTTTCACTTAACTTATCACCTTTTGTGATAGGCGCATTAGTGGCTGAACATAATCACATATTGAATCTTTCCAAAACTCGATTAATATATCCTTTTTGAGACAATCCCAGCAATCCTCGAGATCGATCCCTGAAGATCTCTATGCCAGTAACATAATTTGCCTCTCCCATATCAACCATCTTAAAGTTTGTGGAAAGATAATTCTTGGTTTCGTGCAATAAACCAAGATCACTACTTGCTAACAAAATATCATCCACATATAAGACTAAGAATATAAACTTGCTCCCACTGACCTTTAGATAAATACATTGATCAACAATGTTTTCTTTAAATCCAAAGGAAGTTACGGTATCATTGAACTTAATATACCATTGTCTGGAAGCTTGTTTAAGCCCGTAAATAGATTTCTTTAATTTGCAAGCCAAGTGTTCTTGTCCTTGTTTTGTGAACCTTTCAGGCTGGTCCATATAGATATCTTCATCTAAATTTCCATTTAGAAAAGCGGTTTTCACATCCATTTGATGTAACTCCAAATCATAATGAGCTACAAGGGCCATAATGATTCTAAGAGAGTCCTTCTTAGACACTGGAGAGAATGTCTCTCTATAATCAATGCATTCTTTCTGAGTGAAACCTTTGGCCACTAGTCTGGCCTTAAATATTTCGATATTGCCCTTAGCGTCACGTTTGGTCTTAAAGATCCATTTACAACCGACTTTCTTACTATCATTAGGCAATTCGATGAGATCCCAGACATCATTGTGATCCATCGATTTCAACTCTTCATTCATGGCATCAATCCACTTATCAATATCTTTACTATTTATGGCTTGTGAATATGAAACTGGATCATTTTGAATACCTATATCAAAATCAGATTCTTGTAGGTACACCACATAGTTATCTGTTATGGCAAACATCTTTCCCTTTGAAATCTTCTCAAAGCTACCGGTTGTGGTGGTTCTACATTAGCGTCGTCAATGGTGACATCTCCATGAAGTGGTGAATCAGAAAGTTGTTCATTTATCTCAACTTGTTGTACAGGTTGAGTAACAACATTATCTTGAGAAAGATAAGGTGGTATAATATCCACTCTAACTTCCTCAATTTCAGCTTTTCTCGATTCACTGCTCCCACTAAATTCACCATTCTCTAAAAATTTAGCGTTACCAGTTTCAACTATTCTCGTACTATGGTTAGGACAATAAAAGTTGTACCCTTTTGACTTTGATGGATATCTAATAAAATATTCAGATATTGTTCGTGAGTTCAATTTTTTTTTCATTTGGATTGTAGATTCTAGCCTCCGCTGGACAACCCCAAATATGTAAATGTCTTAAACTGGGTTTCCTGCCAGTCCACAACTCGTAGGGAGTTGTTGGAACCCATTTACTGGGAACCCGGTTTAAGATATACATTGCGGTCTTTAAGGCTTCACTCCACAATGAAATAGGTACAGTTGAATAACTTAACATACTCCTAACCATATCCATAAGAGTATGATTACGCCGTTCAGAACCCCATTCTGCTGTGGCGTTCCAGGCATTGTATATTCAGCACAAATACCCCGCTTTTCTAATAATTTTGCAAATGGGCCAAGATATTGTCCCAACTCATCATATCTACCGTAGTACTCTCCACCCCGATCTGATCTCACAATTTTAACTTTTCTATCTAATTGTCTTTCGACCTCCGTAATGAACACCTCAAGGACGTCAACGGCCTAAGACTTTTAATGAATTAGATAGATGTAACCATAACGAGACAGATCATCGATGAAAGTGATGAAATACCTTTCTCCACTAAAACATGGAATAGGTAGTTTGCAGATATCTGTATGGATTAACTCAAGAAGTTCTTTACTTCTTGTGGCACCCTTTTGCTTGTGTTTGATTTGCTTACCCTTAATGCAATTCACACAAATATGAAAATCAGTAAAGTCTAGATTTTCCAAGACTCCAGACTTTACTAACTTTTCCAATCTTTCCTTGGAGATATGCCCCAAACGTCTATGCCACAACACTGAAGAATTTTCATTAGTTAGACTACATTTTAAGCCAACTTCTGATTGTGAAGTTAATAACGATTGTGCAAACTCATAATTTAAAGACATTTTATATAAACCATCACATAAAACACCAAAACCAATAATAACTTTATTGATCATAATATTGAGTTTTTGACAATCGAAAACAACGGAATAACCACAAACATCTAACTTAGACAGGGAAACTAAATTCCTAGAAATCGAAGGTACATAAAAAGTGTTTTGAAGATCCAGTTGGTGACCCGTCTCTAAGATGAGGCGATATGTGCCTACTAGTACCACATTTGATTTGTGACGGTTCTGTAGATACATGAAATTTATGCCCAATTAAATAATGACACTTATAAATAATTTATTAGTAATCAATTAATTTTCTATTTTGGGATTTTATTATATTAAATTCCGAAATTAAACAATGATATTAATTGATTTCTAATATTTATTTATTGGCCAATTATATCAAGCCATGTGTCAAAATGATAGATTTAAAGACAAATGATTAAGTGGCCAATCAAATTGTGCCACATGTCAAAGTGAGGTGTTTTGGCCAATCAAATGAAGCCTTTCATTTCAAGGAAGTAAGAGCCAATCAAATCATGACACGTCACCAAGCTGCTATGAAGGACTCTCTTCAAAATCTATATAAAGAGGTCTTGTGAATTCATTTGGAGATATACAGACACATATATATACATATCTACATACAAATTCACATATACGCATAGATATTCTCCTCAAGCTTTGAAGATCTGCAAATACTTCAAATCCGTGACTCCATCCGCAAATCTTGGAGAAAGTCGCATCACACGATTCAAGAACAAGCCGAGTGCACTTGAATCCATACGTTCAACGAAGAGAAGAATCAGAGGACTCATATATAGAGATTTGTAACCACTTTCAAATTTTAAATAAATATTATTTGTTACTTCTTATTTTATTGTCTATTTAAGCTTTTTGCAGACTTTAAAATTTGTTGTAAACAAATTTTTGGCACGCCCAGTGGGACCTCTCTACCTCTCATCTCTTCTCTTCAAAATATGGTTCGTCCTACAAAGTACCGAACTATGACTGATTTGATGAATGACCCAAGAACTATGCTCATTGAAAAGAAGGCGCATGATGATTCTCAAAGCGGTGGGTCTTCACCCCTTTCTCACTATTCGACTGGAGCGCCTGTTATGACAACAAACGCTACAACCATGGAAGAACAACTCATGGCTTTAACTAAGGCCATAGAAGGGCTCAACAAGCGTGCGCAAGAGCAGGATGCAAAGATTGAGAGACTTCTCAGCCAAGGACTCTTTGCCAAGACAAATCACTCGATGGGAAAACGACCTATGGATCCCGAAGAAGATGAGATATCAACAAAACGATACTCAAAAGTGAACGAGGACCAACTCGAGGATTCTGAGGAGGACGACATCCTCTTAGGACGACATTCGACTGAGAAGACTAAGGGTCTTCAAGTCTCATCCGACGGCATGATTCCTGTGGATCGACTGGAAGACTTCATCACTGGAACCATCAAGTGCAAATTGGAAGGGGGTTCAAAATCTTCACTTACTTACGTGAAGCCCTACACTCGTCGCATCGACACAATGAAGATGCCCACTGGATATCAACCGCCAAAGTTCCAACAATTCGATGGGAAAGGGAATCCTAAGCAACATGTCGCTCACTTCATAGAAACTTGTAATAATGCTGGAACTACTGGAGATCTCCTCGTGAAACAATTTGTCCGCTCGCTTCAAGGGAATGCTTTTGACTGGTACACCGACTTGGAGCCTGGAAGCATTGATAGCTGGGAACATCTTGAACAAGAATTCCTCAATCGATTTTATAGCACAAGAAGAATCGTAAGCATGATCGAGCTCACCAGCACTCATCAATGGAAAGAAGAAAAGGTCATCGATTATATCAATCGATGGAGAAATCTAAGCTTAAACTGCAAGGATCGTTTGTGCGAAACTTCTGCCATAGAAATGTGCATCCAAGGGATGCACTGGGGCTTGCGTTATATTCTTCAAGGCATAAAGCCTAGAACATTCGAAGAGTTAGCTACGCGTGCGCACGACATGGAACTTAGTATTGCTTCAAGGGGAGATCAAAACTTCTTACCTATTCAAGATTCAAAAAATCCCAAGGATAGGCAAAATATCAAGAGAGGAGGCAAACCTTTGTCTGCAAATGATAACAAAGAATCTATGACAATCAACGCTGCTCCAATGAAGTTGTCGTCCAACCCAAAGAAAAGAGAAGAAGCTAAGGGCAACTCTTCTCAAGGAGGACTTCAGAAAAAGCTGACGTTGAAAGATGAAATAACGTGAGGGGGAACTCACAATTTATATAACCCCAATAAAATGTACGGAACAAAGGAACCAACCCCTAAAACAGGGGAGGCAAAAGAAAAACGAACTACAACAAAGCGAGAAAGCAAAGCGAAAAAGCAAAATAAACAACCCGCACAGGGGCAAGACAACAAAATGAAAAGCCAACATGCTGGCAAACAGCCCACGCAGGGGAAAAGGTGATACCAACAATCTGGCCAAAACACCCACGCAGGGGCAGAATCAAGACAAATAAGTAACACCAAAGTAACAACTCCATCCATCAGCCTCCAGAATACAGCCTCCTATGAGCCCTGAAGAAAATAAGAGTCCTCTGAAATCAAGGATAAGCAGCAACTCCTCAAACAGCATCCAACAAATAGTCTCCTATGATCCCTGATAGAAGTGCAGCTACTAATAAATACCACTAACCATCAGCCAAAACAGAAGTAGCAACTTCTTCCATCAGCCTCCATAATATAGTCACCTCTGAGCCCTGATGAGAAACGAAGCCACTAGAAAAAGTCCATCTATAGTCACGATCAATAGTCCTCTGAGCAACTCCTCAAACAGTCTCCAACATATAGCCACCTCTGAGCCCTGAGAGAAAAGCTGGACCACAAACAAAAAGTCCACCAACCAAAATAACCACGAAGAAACAAAGTGGATGCCAAGGCCCAGAGATAAAAAGCGCCACCACAACTCTACCAAAACAACCAACATCACCAACCTCTCACCGCAACCAAAACCAACATAAAATAGTGTGTGAAAAGTGCAAAGGCCTGGTTAAGTATAGAAGAGGTGATTTACTGGGATCAATTACCTGGCAGAAATAATGAGTGAAGTCCACACATGTGAGATGAATGAACTTGCGAGTCACCATCAAAGATGACCCGACTTATATGCAAAAATTGACTGCCAGGCATTGGAAGCAAGGATAACCAAATGGTAGAATTGCCAATGGACCAGGGAACTCATCCAGAAAATAAAATAAAGGGCTTCCTATCATGCAAAGGGAAAATATGCTGTAAAGTGCAATGAGATGCATCTAAAGGTTGTCCCTGAGTGAGTGAGTCGGTGCAGACCAACTTACACACTGTGACCAAGACACGACAAGTGTGTGCAGTGCATAGGAGGCACAATCTAGAAGAGGTGAGTGAAGTGTGGCCTGTAAGTTAGCTAATATTGATAAAGCCATGAGAGATGGCTGAATCATGCAAAAACAAGGATAGCTAACCTCAGAAAGCAAGGGAGAATCAAATGATGGAAAGAGAAAGACCAGGGGTGCGGGCCAAAGTAAAAATGATCAGCTATATGCGCAGATAGGATAGCTACTCTATATGAAATGCAGCTAAGGAACTACCCCCTGATAGTGTATCAGAACGGTCTGATAAACTACCCTGGACATCAATATCATATAGAGGTAAGGAAGGTTTATTTGGTGTGCCTAAAGGAAGGCATTTGAAACTTGTCACACCAAATAAGACCTTTCAATTTTCTATCCCCCTCACCAGGATGGAAAATGTATGATTCCTGTGAATCACATCCCAGGTTAGCTAAGTGATCAGCAACCTGATTAGCCTCCCTGTAGATATGATTCACTGAGGAATCGAGTTTTTGCAAAAGAGTTTGAGCTTTATATAAATAATTCACAAGTTTCCAGTGTACCTGCTTTTTACCTTTCAAGATCGAACACAGAACCTGAGAGTCCACCTCAACCAGTACATTTGAATATCCGAAAGAAACACAAAGTTCCAGTCCCCTGATTAAAGCCCTCATCTCTGATTCAGTGTTTGTACAAAGCCCAATAAAGTCACAAAACCCAAATATCATCTCCCCATGAGCATCTCTAACGATGCCACCTAGACTCCCAACTCCTGGATTTCCCCTCGAACAGCCATCTGTATTCAACTTAACAAAACCAAGAGGAGGGAGAAGCCAGTTAACCATAAAACATCTAGGTTCTAAAGGAGGTTTGACATTGATACCCCAAGATCTAAGAATACTTAAATCGCCCTTCCAATTACAAGGTCTTATTTTTGAAGTTGAGTACAAAGACTTCACCTCAGAAATTGACCTATTGATAATGTTTAAAGCAGGGTGATTTTTGTTATGATGTTTGGAGTTATTCCTGCACTTCCATAGGTTCCAAAGAACATAAATGGCCACCACAGACCTCAAATGTCCTGGACCACAAAAAGTAGAGGAATTAATCCAAACAGACAACAAAAACCTAGGGTTATCAGTCAAGACCTTCTTTACACCAAATAAATTAGAGAAAAACTCCCAGACTTGGGAGGCCACCGAACCATTGATAAAAACATGTTGAATACTCTCGTTGTCAAAGCAACATTGGCATTTTGACGCCAATTGAATCCCTCTGGACTGCATAACACTATCCACAGGAATCCAATTGTTCAAAAGCCTCCAAATAAAAATAGAAACAGAAGGCATGACAAGAGAGTTCCACGCACTACAAGAATTATTGGCTTTAGCGACCAAATTCTTAGCGATGAAATCGAAATGGTCGCTGTACATGTTTCTTCTGCAACCAAAAATCAATTTGTTGCTAAAATCAAGTTTTGTCAATGCTTTTACAGCCAATAAGCAATTGGTTGCTGTCAATGGTAGCTAGAAATTTGATATGAGAATAGCGACCAACACTGATGTTTCTAGCAAGCAACGTTATGGTGGCAATACACAAAGATCTTCTGCAACCATTTTAACAACAAAATGGTCGCTCTTTTTATACTCAGAGCAACAACTTTCAAATGGTTGCTAAAACTCTACTCACAGCAACAAAATTTGAGATGGTCACTCAAAAAATACTATAGCTACAAGTTTCAACTAGTCGCTAAAAATAGAGTTAATTGCAATATACACCTTGTAAATTGCAAAATGTTCAATTTATGTCTCTATGATTTGAAAGACAAAATTTGCCCTCCTGCAATCTTTTAAAAGTTTCACATCCCCTCCTTGACATTTTTAAACTATAAAACAAAAAACACAATTTGAAAAAACATAGTCTCTTATTCATGAACTTGTTCATTTTTCACCGAGTTCAAATTAACAATGTCCGGATATGATTAAAAACAATATCCTTAAAAAATATCAATTTAATTTCAAATGACCTCTAATAACACATTTTTCATCAAATTGATTTCATTTAGATTGATTTAACCCTTTTAATTTCATCATTATTTTGCAAAAATTTAATAAATTAATTTTAAAAAAATATTATTAATTTATGATTTAAGATAAAAAAAAATGAAAAATGCAATTAACCACTTAGGATATGAAGCCCTCATTCCTCAATCTCACAAGCCGCTCTTCCTTCCCCTCTCTCCCCACCGCCGCTCTTCCTCCATCTCTCTCTACACCGGCCGCCACTCTCTCCCCTTCTCCTGTCCGAACTCACGCCGCCCAAACCAGCCCAGCCCTGCCCAGATGGTTTAATTTTGTGATTGCTGTTCGGATTTTGCGATTTCTGATTTCCCCCTAACAAGGGTTCTTCGCGTTTTTTATTTTTCTTTCGAATTGGTTGCATTTCTGTTCGTTTTTCATCTACTGGAGTTCGGAAATCAGCTGTTCTAGCCTCAATTTTACGATTCAGAACTTAATTTGGTGAATTGCAGATTTGGGGAAAAATTGGGATCGCGATCCCCTTTTGCGATTTCGGATTTCTCTTCGATTTGGTTGATTTCTGTTCGTGTTTCAGCTCCTGGAGATCGGAAATCAATTGTCCTAACTTTAATTTTACGATTAATAGCTCCATTTTGATCAATTGAAGATTGGGGTAATTCAATTTCCCCGATCCCTTTTTGATTTTTTCGTTTGGTGCTGGATTTCAGTTCGGTTTTCAGTTGTTTGTTGTCGTGTTTAGCTTAATTGCGGTTTTCTGTTATCAATTTCGCGATCTGCTGTTTCGGGCCGCCAAGAACAGGTTCGGGCCTCATTGATTTTGCGATTTTGGTTGCTTGTTTTGCTGTTTTTGAGTTTGGTAGTGATTCCTTGGTGCTATTTGCGGTTAATTGTAGCTTTAATTTGATGATTTTTGTTGTCGGAAAGATATTTGGTTTAAAGGTGATAAGGTGTTCTTAATTTCCATCGACTGTTCAGTTTGGTGGTGTGAAGATGATGAGTAAATTGCTCAATCAGCCCAAAATTTCTGCCCCTGGTCAAAATCACCCCCATACTTTTAATTTTTCTAAAAAAACCAAAAATAATGCTCCCATTTCTTTTGCTGAAAAACTTAAAGTCCTCTATTGGTGTTTCTAATTCGGGTACAAGCTCCGGCTCTGTTGCATGCAAGCTTTGGTAAGAGTCCAGGCGCGTGTCAGTGTAAGGCGTGTCCGTATGGCATTGGAGAAATCAAACAACACAACAGAGACTTCAACAAGAAGTTGAACACGAGGCTCATGTGAAAGAAATTAAAGTAAGCTACCTTGAGTTGGTAAAATAGTACTTTTTTGTGAGATGACTATCTGGTTATGTTGTTTGTGATGCAATGCAATTGGTGCTTTCTTTTGTCATCTTGTTTATATATCTTTGAACAGATTTTTAGGAGATTGTGTAATATAAATCCACCTTTCTGTTTGCATCTTCTGCCACTAGAGAAATTAAAGATCCTCCCCTTATTTTAAAAAATAATAACAATATTCATGCATTAATTTACATTTTGGTTTATGTATATTGACTTACAGATTGGACCTGTATCATTGACTGTAGTATACCCTTGGCATGGATCTAGATCTACAGCTAGCTAAATAAGAAGCGAAGAAAGAAAGAGGAATCCTTGGCGTTAGCTCCACTGTATACCCCCATATTGAGCAATGGAGTATGATATAAGCACCAATTCATGATTCATTAATAAATTATCATGAGCGCCATCGGCATAGCAGGATGCTACTCCAACGAAGGCCTAGGAGATTTGTTCCATTTAGGGAGGTCACATAGAAATCGTGCAGTGTAATTTTTTTAGATGATTAATATTAATAGTTAGTTATAACTCCTTAGCAACAACTATCTTGAGATTGAGAAACATCTTTTTTGATTCATCTATCATTAACGTATATTCTTTCTAATATTTCATAATATTAATCGTAGTTGTTTCATTATTAGCAATGAGTAACTACATTTTCTGGACACTAAACATTCATATCTTACAAACCAAAATCATAAAGCTGCTATGCAGAACGACATGGTTGTTAAAAGATCATTCTTTAGCAACCAAATTATGTTGTTATATGTCTAGCTACAGCTACAAATACAATACTATAGTGACCATGAAAGCTCAAATTACCAAGTATAAAATTGTTGCTAATATTCGCATTTTTAGGGACCATTATTTCGTTGGTCACTAAAGATAGATTGTGGTGGCTATCTGTATAGCAACAGCTACCATGAGGATGTTATAGTGACCATGAAAGTTCACATTAGCAAGTAAAATTATTGTTGCTAATGGCGATATCAATAGAGACCAATAGTATTTGGTCGCTAAAACAAGCGTTTATAGCGGCCAAATTAGTAAGTCGTCGCTGCGGACTTTTAGTAGCCATTATAAGTGACCAACCATGTCGTGGTCGCTGCAGCTTTTAGCAACCATTTTCTCTCTTTCAGCAACCAATAACCATTGTCGCTGAAACCAATTTTTCTTGTAGTGACGCATGTTTCATTAACAAGTCTGCTGGCTTCTTAAGTCTGGTAAAATTCCAAGCACTTTTTATATTGAACAAACCATCAGAGGTGTGCTTCCAAGTAATCACATCCTGCTCATTCAAATCAATATGCAACAAGACAATATCACTCACAACATCAGCAGGCAGACAGGAAAGGAGAAGATCCACATTCCACTCATCATGCACAAAAAAATCACACACTCTAAGATTATCAACTGGGAGGTTAGGAATAGACAGATATTTTAAAGGCTTGTCACCAATCCAATGATCATGCCAGAAAGATATATGTCCATTTCGTAACCCCCAAAAGACATTCTCAGAAAACAAGTGTCTAACTTTACACATACGCTTCCACACTTGAGATTTATATCTGGCATTCAAAGCAGTATAGAAGTGATGGGACTTTGTATATTTTTCGACCATGAATCTAGACCAAAGCCCATCATTATCCCTAACCCTCCACCAAAGTTTATAGGAAAATGCAGTAGCAACATCAGACAGACTCCTAACCCCTAGACCACCTTCCAAATAGGGAAAACAGATATTCTTCCAGGAAGACCAGTGTATCTTCTGACCACTGGTCTTACTCCAGAAGAATCTAGCAAAGAGTCTCTCAAGCTCATTAACCAACCTAGTAGAGGGGAGGGTGACCTGTAAAGTATAAGTGGGAATAGAAGTGAGCACACTCTTCAAAAGCACCAACTTACCACCAGGAGAAAGGGACTTAGTCTCCCAACCAGTCAGATGAGATCTAATCTTAGCCAATAAGGGGTCAAAAAGGGCCATGTTTTTCTTCCCTTTAAACAAAGGGGCACCAAGGTACTCTAAAGGGAGACTATCCATAATAAAACCAGAAATGGTTTTAATATGGGCCCGGGCTCTCCTATGACACCCCTTCCCAACAATAATCTTACTCTTCTGCGGATTGACAGCCTGACCAGACACCCTAGAATAGTAATCCAGAAAGTTCATGATCTTCGTGATAGACTTATATGTGGATTTTGCAAAAATTATGCAATCGTCCGCATAGGCCAAGTGAGACACACAAAAACCCCCATTAGTGAAATACTGAATATCAGGATGGTCAAGAAACAACTTATTGAGACCCCGACTCAAGAACTCAGAGGCCAAAATGAACAGTGTGGGAGAAATGGGATCTCCCTGTCTAACCCCTCTCCTAGATCTAAAGAAGCCAGTAGGCTGACCGTTAACAAGCACAGAGGAGTAAGTATGTTCGACAGTGCAACTGAGTAGGCTGACGTTGAAAGATATGCAAGCAAAGGAATACCCGTTCCTTGATTCTGATGTTGAAGCAATGCTCGAAGATTTACTTGAAGCTGAACTCATCGAATTACCTGAGATGAAGCGACCAGAAGAAGCTGGGCGAAGCAATGATCCCAACTACTGCAAATATCATCGTCTAATTGGACATCCCATCGAAAAATGTTTTGTCTTGAAAGACAAAATTATGGAATTGGCTCGTCAAGGAAAGATCTTACTCGAAGAAGACAAGATGACTGCCAATCAAACCACGACTGAGGTTTTGCCTGTGGCCTCTAGAGAATATGTTAAGAAGTCTGCGATGGACCATCTTTCGTCATTTTGTATAAAGTTTGGAAGTTTTGATCCAACCGAGTTCAAGGTGAACTCAAAGTTCATAGCACCTGATTCTGCCATTCAACAAACGCTCGTTTGTGAGGATGAAGTCATCGAGAAACAAGAAGAAATTGACCCTGACGATGGAGGCTGGACAGTTGTTACTCGTCGAAAGAAACGTTACTCATCTACGAAACAATCTGGCCAACAATTTCTGCAAGATCTAGTTTTGAAAGAAAAGAATGGAAGAAAAATGAAAAGAAAACCAAATGTCATCCATGTTAGAACATCATCTCCAGTGAAACAAAGTTATTATCCTCCCATAACGTTGTTAGATTTTGTCCCCAAATGGTTTCTTGATCGTGGTTCATTCCCCACTTCCTCGACATATAATGCAACTAGCAAGGAGGATGAGAGCGACATTGGAAGCCCACGTATCTCATCAAAAGAAGATCTGAAAGATGAGAAAGTTGAAGACATCGTGAGAAGCTACATAGCATCTATTCCTTTCACCGACGAAGATCTACTTTTGGGTTCTAAACCACACAATCGTCCTTTGTTCGTAACGGGTTATGTACGTGAAAGGAAGCTCAATCGCATGATGTTGGATGGAGGGTCAGCAGTCAATATTTTACCTTTACATGTGGTTAAACAACTTGGCATTGCCATGGACGAACTCACGCATAGTCGTTTAATGATTCAAGGATTCAATCAAGGAGGACAAAGAGCTGTTGGAGTGATAAGACTTGATTTGTTAATCGACGACATGTCTTCAAGTGCGCTTTTTCACGTGATTGATGCAAAGACAACTTACAATATGTTGTTAGGACGACCTTGGCTTCACAAGAATGGAGTGATACCATCTACGCTGCATCAATGTTTCAAATATTGTCGCCAAGGAGTTGTGAAGAAAGTAATGGCTGATGATAAACCTTTCACCGAGGCAGAATCATATTTTGCTGATGCCAAGTTCTACTTCAACCGTGAAAACATGAACAAGGTGAAGAATAATGACACTTCAAATCCGCTTGGTAGTATACCCCGTCTGGAGAATGTAGAAGAAATGGAGAAAATTCCACTACATGAAGGCATGGTCGAAAGACAAAGTGACTTTACCAAAGATACACAAGGACAAGAAATTCAACCTCTTGAAGAATACAATGGAAGTCAAGTTAATTCTACCAAAGCTCAGCGACGACCCAAAATGATGTTGTGTTATGTACCAAAATCAAAAAGAAAAGAAGGACAACCGACTTTGGTTAAATGTGAAGCTTTGAACAATTGTACACTTCCCATCACAAAAGTTGATCTACTGAGATCAACTCAACCTCCATTAGAAGGATTCGTTCGCCCAATCGAGGGGAATGAAATAGAGCATGGTACGCTTCCTACCAAACAATCACATGGAGCTTTTGGTCCCAACGCCTACAAGCTCATGGTTAAAGTTGGATACGACCCTACTGGAGTTGGAGCTCTTGGCAAACTTGCATCGGAAACTAACATCGAGGAAGAGCATGGTCTTAATGATACTCAAAGGATGTTGAAACGCATGGGACATGTTGTGCCTAACTCATTGACTGGACTTGGTTATGTTCTGCCTACGCCTGTTCGTATCCCGATAAAGAGAGCAAGTAACCATCATATCAGTTTTGGTGATGAAGCATACTCTACGACTCTTGAGCCAGTTGTGACTAATCAATTTAAAACGTCGAAACGTAAAGGCTCGGTATTCAATAGATTGGGGACTGACTCCAACAATAGAAGCTCAGTATTCAATAGATTGGGGAATAACTCCAACAGTAGAAGCTCGATATTCAGCAGATTGGGACCAAAGCAGCAAGAGCAAACTGCAAGGCATACCCTCTCAAATGAAAAGATGTGAAGACGTGGTTATCTCGTATGATGGTACGATGAAAGCTAAATGGCAGACCATCATATACACACGATCCAATCATAATGAGGAAGATAGAGAAAGCGTAGGCTCTTCATGTCATGCATCTTTTGGTGATGAAGGACTACTCGAAGAGTATGATGGAACGTGCTCTTCACATCATGTCACTATTGGCAGTGATGAACTTGTTGAAGAAGATGCCGACGATGCTCCTCCTGAGATGGATGAAGGAGTAAAAACTACTGTTGACAACCTAAAAGAGGTTAATCTTGGTGATGACGACAGTCCGCGACCAACTTTCATAAGTGCCTCACTAACTCAAGAAGAAGAGTTGGCCTATGTAAGTCTCCTACAAGAATACAAAGATGTTTTTGCTTGGACATACAAGGAAATGCCTGGTTTAGACCCAAAAATTGCAGTACATCACCTATCTGTGAAACGAGGGGTTCGACCCGTCAAACAAGCACAACGTCGGTATCGTCCTGAATTGATTCCCCTGCTCGAGGCAGAAGTAAATAAGTTGATCGAAGCGGGCTTCATCAGAGAAGTAAAGTATCCTACTTGGGTTTCAAGCATCGTCCCTGTACGAAAGAAAAATGGGCAAATTCGTGTTTGCGTAGATTTCAGAGATCTCAACGAAGCATGTCCTAAAGATGACTTTACACTGCCTATTGCGGAGTTAATGATAGATGCAACAACCGGTCACGAAGCTTTATCGTTCATGGATGGATCTTCTGGTTACAACCAAATTCGCATGTCTCCAAAAGATGAAGAACTCACAGCATTTCGAACGCCGAAGGGAATTTACTGCTACAAGGTGATGCCTTTTGGTTTAAAGAACGCAGGTGCCACCTATCAACGAGCAATGCAGAAGATATTCGATGATATGCTGCATAAGAATGTAGAATGTTATGTGGATGACTTGGTGGTGAAATCAAAGAAGCGAGTTGATCACTTGCAGGATTTAAAGAAGGTTTTCGATCGTCTGCATAGATTTCAACTCAAGATGAATCCTCTAAAATGTGCTTTTGGTGTTAGCTCCGGAAAATTTCTTGGGTTCGTCGTGCGAAATCGCGGAATCGAAGTGGATAGATCAAAAGTTGATGCGATACTTAAGATGCCTGATCCTAAGAATATTCATGAACTCAAGAGTCTGCAAGGAAAATTAGCATACATCCGGCGATTCATCTCAAATTTAGCAGGTCGATGCCATCCATTCAGCAAATTGATGAAGAAAGATGTTCCATTTAACTGGGATGAGTCGTGCAAAAATGCTTTCGAAAGCATTAAGGCGTATCTCATGAGGCCTCCTGTCTTGTCTGCTCCTATTCCTGGAAAGCCGCTGATTCTTTACATTGATGCACAAGAACGTTCAGTTGGGGCATTACTTGCTCAAGAAAATGACAGTGGGAAGGAGAATGCACTATACTACTTAAGCAGAACGATGACATCAAATGAGCTTAACTATTCCTCGATTGAAAAGTTATGTCTAGCTCTTATATTTTCAATCCAGAAATTGAAGCATTATTTTCAAGCTCACACTGTTCGCCTTATCTCTAAGGCAAATCCCGTCAAATATGTGATGTCAAAACATGTTCTCTCCGATCGTCTCGCAAGATGGTATCTGCAAATTCAACAATTTGAAGTCGTGTACATTCCACAAAAGGCGGTAAAGGGGCAAATTTTGGCTGACTTTCTTGCCGATCATCCAATACCTGCTGAATGGGAGTTATCTGATGACTTGCCAGATGAAGATGTAATGGTGATTGAAATCCTACCCCCATGGAAGATGTATTTTGATGGTGCTGCACATAAAGAAGGGGCAGGAGCTGGGGTGGTGTTCGTCTCTCTTGAGGGCGATGTTATGCCTTTCTCATTCACTTTGACATATTGTTGCTCCAACAATGTGGCTGAATACCAAGCGTTGATACTTGGGCTCGAGATGGCGGTGGACATGAAGCATGTGGAACTTCAAGTTTATGGAGATTCACAACTCATAGTCAATCAACTTTTAGGACTTTACGAAGTAAAGAAACCTGATTTGTTGCCATACTTCAATTATGCTAAAGGACTCATCGACCGACTCCAAGATCTGACCATCGGACATATACCAAGGACAGAAAATAGACAAGCTGATGCCTTAGCCAAACTCGCCTCTGCATTAATCTTGCCTGATCAAAACGCACAAATTCCAATATGTCAGAAATGGGTGGTACCGCCTTTGTTTGACAATGAATATGATGTAAATGTTGAGAACAATGCGGTCTCGGTTTTCGAAGTTGACCAAGAGGATTGGAGATATGCTCTCATCGACTATCTCAAACATGCAAAAGTTGCCCGACGATTTTAAACGAAGAGTGGATATTCGCCGTAGGGCACCGCGCTTCATTTACTACAAAGAAACCTTGTACCGTCGATCTTTTGATGGAGTATTTCTTCGTTGCTTAGGAGATGAAGAGGCACAAATGGCAATTTCAGAAGCACATGCTGGAGTTTGTGGGGCCCATCAATCAGGGCCAAAGTTGCACTTTAAGATTAAAAGGATGGGATATTACTGGCCGACCATGGTTAAAGACTGCATTGATTATGCTAGAAAGTGTCAAGCTTGTCAATACCATGCCAATTTCATTCATCAACCGCCCGAGCCGCTGCACCCGACTGTCTCGTCTTGGCCGTTTGATTCATGGGGGCTAGATGCAGTCGGACCTTTAAAAAAGTCATCTGGTCAACACATGTACATTTTGGCCGCAACAGACTATTTCTCGAAATGGGCTGAAGCTATACCCCTTCAACAAGTAAACCAAAAAAGTGTGGCGGATTTTATCCAAAAGCATCTCATATATCGCTATGGGATCCCGAGATGTATCATTACCGATAATGGAAAACCCTTCTGCAATAGCGTGGTGAGCAATCTTTGCCAAAGATTTGGCTTCAAGCAGTACAATTCATCCATGTATAACCCTGCTGCTAATGGCCTCGCTGAAGCTTTCAATAAAACTTTATGCAATCTGTTAAAGAAAGTAGTAGCGAAGTCCAAAAAAGACTGGCATGAGAGAATTGGAGAAGCTCTATGGGCATACCGAACAACTTACCGAACACCAACTCAAGCAACTCCATAAGCACTGGTATACGGTGTAGAAGCTGTTCTGCCTCTCGAACAACAAATTCCGTCTTTAAGGATTGCTATCCAAGAGGGTCTTACAAGTGAAGAAAATGCAAGTCTACGTCTTGAAGAACTCGAGGCACTTGATGAGAAAAGGTTGGAAGCCCAACAGCGACTTGAATGCTACCAAGCTCGCATTACTCGAGCTTTCAACAAAAGGGTGCGACCCCGGTCCTTCCAAATTGGAGACTTAGTGCTTGCTGTTAGAAGACCAATTAATATGAAACGTCGTATGGGCGATAAATTCAAATCAAAATGGGATGGCCCTTATGTCGTCAAAGAAGTTTATACAAGTGGTGCATATAAGTTGGTTGCTGAAGATGGCCTTCATATCGGACCTATCAACGGCAAATTTCTAAAGCAGTACTACGCCTAAGTCTACAAGAAGACAATGCTCCATGACGCACGAGCCTAAACTGCATGTTACTCCTGACCCGCATGAGTATAAACTGTGAAAGGTACCCACCTATGGTAGTGCAAGTGGTTAAACTGCTAACTTACTCCACCAATAGTAATTCATGTGGCTAAAATGTTAATTTACTCCACTAATGGTATTTATGTGGTTAAATTTTAAATCCCCACCTAGTCCGAGGTGGTTAAGAAACGGATACTCCTGGCCCGCATGAGTATAAACTGTGAACGGCCCCCCCCTACCTTCTTAATCAAAGTTGTTTTGAACTACGTTATGACTTGATTCTCTTTATGAGATACGTAGGCAGCTTGGAAGCTAATTCTGAGTTCAGTCACGTAAAAAAAAAAAAAAAAAAAATTCCAGATTTGTTTCATCTAGTTTTGTTTTGCAGTTACATCGAATCTCTTTATTTAATACTTAGATTAAATTCTTAAGTGTTAAATTAAAGAATGCAAGTTGGATTTGATCAAGTGCAAGCATGGAAAATAAAGTTCAACAAAGAATGAAATGAAATGAAGATGGAAAAAGAAAAGAAATCAACTTTATTCATCTTCATATCTAAGAGTCCAATACAAAAGAAAAGAAAGGTGCAAGTTCCTACTTAGCAAAAAAAAAAAAAAAATGAAACAACTAAATCTAAATCAAGGGAAAAGCTTGAAATTCTTCAAATCTTGAAGATTGGTTTCTAGCTCCTTCTTCAGGTTCGTTTGACGCACAAGATCATCCTCAGATAAGGGAGGATTGCTTTCAAGAATCGAAACCTCATTTTCTATTCTAGAGATGGCAGAATGGGTATCAAGCAGTTGTTTCTCGTCTTCTTGGAGCGACAAGCTTATCTCTTCCTTTTGGTTTGCTATCCCTTCAATTTGTTTCTTCAATTTATCTTCTTTCTCCGCCAACTCAGTAAGCTTCACTTCGAGATCTCGAGCATGAATGGCGTGTTGACTCTCTCGCACTCGCATATCTTGGAGACGTTGATTAGCACCAGAAATTTGTTGGTCAAACAACTCCTTCTTCATTTTTTGGGACAATAACTGAGTCTCCTCGACATATTGATTAGCATTCCCAAGAAAATCATTCACCCTCTCATGTAAATTCGTCACGTCAATGCCTCCATGTTGATTCATGGCTTGGAGGATGCCATTCACTTCTTCTTTGATAAAATGTAACCCATCAAATGATGTAGTCGAAAGTTGCTGAAAGAGGTCATCCCACATTATTTCGACCATTTTGCGTTTGCTACGTGCCACTACATCATCGCATCGAAATGTAGAAATCGAAGATGGTGATGTCCGAACTGGTGGCTCAAAAGCTATTATCACATTTTCAGAAGTCAAGTTTGCTTGTTGAACTCCATGTTTGCTAAAGGATGGCAAATGCAAAGGAATTTTAGAACTTGCTGTTTTCCCTTTACGTGAGGCCAAAACTTGAGTAAGTGGGAGACGATCAGAATCGTCGTCAATTTCCTTAGTCATTGAAGAACTTGAGTGAGTACTATCATTTGGCGCCTCAACATCTTTGCCCTTTGAGGACACTTCTTGGTTCCTTGGATTTTCGATATCAGCAAGCTACATAAATTGAAAGGAAATAGTTAGACGAATTAAATTGACATGTGTAGAAAAAAAAAAAAAAGTGGAATTTTAATGCATGAGTCAAATTGTTACGCGTTGAGCTATATCTTCGAAGTTCATGTCTGAACTTGGACAATCCTCAAAAAATGTGTCAAAATCAAAGCTAATGGAATCTAAATCAAAAACCTGGATCTTTTTGCTACGTTTCCAATGATGATCACGATGCGAGTCACTTTCGGAAGTCGAAGATTCAACCACGGTTCTTTTAAGTTTCGTTGCTTGAACCTTAGGTTTCGAAGTACCGTTGGGTTCTAAGTTAGAAGCAGAAGTGTGTTCCTTTTGCAAACCATTGCTAGAAGAATCAATGGCTTTCTTCTTTGATTCTTTCGAAGAATCGCATGCACCGTTAGAAAGTTTCAAAACAACCTTAGGGGAATCTTTGAAAGGATTGCGGTAATTACTCGACCACCATTGAAAATACTCATGCGTAGCCAATTGCTCAATTGAACGAGGGAAAGTTAGTTTGGCTCCAGTGTAGACGCGAGTCGAGAACTCCCAAAGTAGCATGGCCGCTTCCAAAGTTTGAGGATCCTGACAAAATCCGAATTGTCTCCCAAATCTGGTTGGATTATAGGACTCAACTACATAGTGCTTGTCGAGTCGCAAGACGAGGTAGCACGATCGAAGACTGATGAATAGGTCCCTATCGACCTCAGAAAAATTTCCATTATCGAAGAAAATCTGCATCTTTTCTTTGCACATCGGGAAAGGCGCCATGCGACCCGGTTCGATCGATTCAAAGACATCTTGAGCCTCCACTGCACTATATTTTCGCGCCATTTTCTCCCCTGCGAACTTAACCATCTTCGCTCTCATGGAATTAGCCTTTCGCGCTGTCTCAGTGTTGTCAAAATGTGTCTTAAGATAGCTACCAAGCCAGCCGTATACGTAGTGGATCGGAAAAGTGGCGCCGCATTCTTTCAAATTAGTAGATGAAGTCAGTCCTCTTAACCCTCGATATATGCTCGCCAATACAGGAATGGCTAAGCAAAACTTTTCTCCAGAAGTCATCATGCTTGCAACCTTGAAGACGCTGGGTCGTATGTGATTAACATTTTTGTTCGGAACAAGAAACATGCATATCCAACACACCAATAAAGCAGCAGTGTAAGTTTCTTCTCTATCAAGATCAGCAATCCCGAGAGTATCGAAAGGGATATTTTCTTCTGTTGTCCGATCACGAGTCGAAGAAGCGGGAATCTCCCCTGAAGGATTATAAGAAAGTCGAGGCTTTGTCCCTCCTTTCCTACATGATCGTGGGTATGGTTCTCGATATCTGATAGAACCTTTGAACCAGAACTGCACCCAATCAAGAACGTTTAACCCGTCAGAGTTGCCGCCTCCTAAATGATGATATGCCGAAAATAAGTGTCGACAACTAGAAGGGAGGAATGTTTTGCCCTCTTCATCAACTTCAAGAAGCTCCTTCGCTGACGGAATCACCTCGTCATAGAATAGACCGCGAAGGGGAAGTCCACCGAGTATATGCAAATCCCACAGAGAAATGGAAAGTTCCCCAACCGCCGTGTGGAGCGAATTGGTGGATGGACTCCACAGGTCGCAGAAGGTGCGGATGATGTTTTCCTCGACGTCATAAGTAAACAAAGAAGCCCAAACTGCATCATGTATCCCAGCTCGATGGAGATTCTTGTTTCTCTTTGCAAAGACATCTTCAATCCACTCCCAGTAACCTGAAACATGAGAAAATTCACCGAGTGACGGTGCCGAAGAGTACCATGAAGACCTCCATGAAGTTGATGAACGAATAGGGTGCGAGAAACTGGACGGTGAACCTCTGTTAAGTGCGTTAGGCTGCAAAATACACACTTTCTGATGCTTAGGTGTGGTCGAAGACAATACACTAACATCCTTTAAAATCTCCAATGAAACTTTTGATGAGTGTGGCTCCTTAGACAGGGTGTATTCTGGGGCGAATCGACCAATTGCCGGTTGATACACAGTTAAAGTAGTTCCTTTTGTTTTATCTGCTTCATCCTTCTTGATCATATAGAGGCTCGGGTATGGAACTTTGCAGTCGATAAACTCCATTAGTGGCGCGATGTTATATCTGCAAAAAAAAAAAAAAAAAAATCAGTTTTTTTTAAAAAAAAAAAGGGGCAATAAAATAAAGGGGCATGATGCGATATTAAGGCTACGGTGCTGGATGTATTCTTGATATAGATTATTATTTTGATGCTAAAGATGTATATGGTTCAAAGTACTACTTCCTAAGGATACGGTACAAGCTTCCAAGGCTATGGTACAAACTCAACATCCTTTAATCTTTTAAACTCAAATCTCTCACACGGCAAGCCTATTTGCATAAATTCAAACCCACTGTTCATATTATGATGTCTAAAAGCTTGATGAAACTTTCTAAGTTTTTTTTGAATTTACGGAAAAAAAAAAAAAAAAAAAAAAAATTGCAGCTACGTGGGATATGGGTTTGTCTCTAAAGTAAAGGGTTGCTTGTGATTTGAGGTGAATTGGTTGAGAGAATTTTATCTGGAGGACCGTCCCACCATATAAGATTTAGTGGTTCGATTAGTTGCTGGTTTATGTTGTATATGAGATTAAATCATCTACTGCCTCGGTTTAAAGAAAAGGAGTTTAACAAAAGTCATGGAAGTAAAGTTGAAGACCTTAATGTGCTGTTATTGATTCAATGTACTACTCTTCGAAGCCTACCGTACAAACCTGTTTAGAACAAAAGAAAAAAAAAAAATTTCAACTTCGTTGTGGGAAACTACTCGGCTCTTGGAGGAAGAGTGTGTATTAAGTTTTCTTTTATAGAGGATGTGCAAAAAACTATGATGAGCAATGAAGAGAATTTTTGGAAATTTTAAATTTCCCGAGAAGAAGATGGAGTAAATTGTTGGTAAAAATTTCCATGTATGAAAGCTAGAAAATTCTCAAAGATCTGAACATATTGTCGTGGACTCATATATGGAATATTAGGAGGAGTCGAAATTCAATGTTTCTTAAAAAAATTGAGATTCAATTTGTTTCTTGAATTAAAGATTTATTGCCTTGATCACTTGATACAAGTCTCCGATTATGGAAAAAGAATGATTTGAGAAGAATTATACATATTGGATTAAATTTGTCAATTGCCAATATATTTACGGCTTCTGCAAATCAAAGGAGTTGAAGAAGATGAAGTGGGTTTTATCCCCTACACTTGGTCTACGTAGACCATGCATATAAATGGGCCAAATTAAGTGGGCTTAAGTAATGGGTATTTAATTAAATTATGTACCCACTTAAAGTCCACTTCAATTAAATTCATGATCGCGGTTGTTCAAATTTCTTTTACCGTGATGCAATATTTTTCAAGTGCATTTTTATATCAAAGTCGTGACTTACTCACTTCAAAGTATGCTTCGAAAGCGTTATTCGTGAATAAGTCTCGAAGGGGCATTTGTAGATACATGAAATTTATGCCCAATTAAATAATGACACTTATAAATAATTTATTAGTAATCAATTAATTTTCTATTTTGGGATTTTATTATATTAAATTCCGAAATTAAACAATGATATTAATTGATTTCTAATATTTATTTATTGGCCAATTATATCAAGCCATGTGTCAAAATGATAGATTTAAAGACAAATGATTAAGTGGCCAATCAAATTGTGCCACATGTCAAAGTGAGGTGTTTTGGCCAATCAAATGAAGCCTTTCATTTCAAGGAAGTAAGAGCCAATCAAATCATGACACGTCACCAAGCTGCTATGAAGGACTCTCTTCAAAATCTATATAAAGAGGTCTTGTGAATTCATTTGGAGATATACAGACACATATATATACATATCTACATACAAATTCACATATACGCATAGATATTCTCCTCAAGCTTTGAAGATCTGCAAATACTTCAAATCCGTGACTCCATCCGCAAATCTTGGAGAAAGTCGCATCACACGATTCAAGAACAAGCCGAGTGCACTTGAATCCATACGTTCAACGAAGAGAAGAATCAGAGGACTCATATATAGAGATTTGTAACCACTTTCAAATTTTAAATAAATATTATTTGTTACTTCTTATTTTATTGTCTATTTAAGCTTTTTGCAGACTTTAAAATTTGTTGTAAACAGGTTCCACATATACAGGATCTTTTCACTTTCCTCCGGCTTCCAGGTTGTAAGGAATCCCTGCAAAGAATTTGTGATATGAGTCGTTGCTCCAGAATCAATCCACCAAGTATTAGAAGGAACTTCAACAAGATTTGATTCATAACATACAAAAGAAAGATTAGTACCTTTCTTTGCGAACCAGGCCTTGCGTTTTTCACAGTCCTTCTTCATATGTCCCTTTCTGCCACAAAAGTAGCATTTGACAACTTTTCCATGACCCGGGCTACTTTCCCCAGACTCATTTCCTTTCTTTGGTGTGTTCATGTTTCCTTTCTTCACATTCTTTCCTTTATTCTTCTTTACTTCATGAGTTACAGCCAGTGCAAGATGGCGCCCTTCAGTTTTCAACCTCGTTTCCACCTGAGCACACATACTACTCAGCTCATTCATATTCCACTTCTCTTTTTGGGTATTATAGTGGATTTTGAATGGGCCAAACTTAGGAGGAAGTGAGTTGAGTATAAACTGCACGTGGAATGGCTCATCTACTTTCATGCCAAGAGTTCCAAGCTTAGCAGCCTTATCAGCCATATTCAGGATATGTTCCTGAATTCCTGTATCACCATCATATTTCATGGTGGTCAATTCAGCCATGAGTGTTCCTGCTAGCGACTTATCCGCTGATTTAAAACGGTCTTTTATAGCCGCTAACAGGTCCTTGGCATTGTCGACCTCGGCGGGAAGTGAAGTCTTAATGTTATTTGCTACGGTCATGTGAATAAACATTAGACTAAGCCTGCTAGACCTATTCCAGGCTTCCTTCACAGTAACTTCAGCCGATTCTCTGGCTTATCAGTAATCAATGACGAGTCTAGATCCATGACACCCAAGGTGAATTGAATTTGTTCATACCATTCAGAGAAATTTGATCCATTAAGAGTTGCGATACCAGAAGCATGCGTGTGCAATAAAGTAGGAGTAATAGCTGAAATAAGATGCAACAAATATAATAAGGTAATTTTTTTTAGACTAATGCTCATATTGAGGTTTAAAGTCAATTAAGATGAACTTATTGACATCACTACAATTTCTCCTTTGGGCGAAAAGTAGTATATCTATTGTTCACTCTTTACAGGTGTAAATCACTTAATATAACACCTAAGTAGGTCTAATATAATTTTATCTTACCCATGCAATTAGTCATGTTACCTTTGGGAATTCAATTATAATTGTTAGGTGAATACAAATTATACTACCCTACCCGAATCATAATTAATTAAAAGTGACTCTCCTTTGGGCGAGTCCCAATCTTTTAATTATGACTGCAATCAAGAATATTATTGTCCTTGATTTCATCTAAGTGATAAAACTTTTATGTAATCTTTATATTTGTAAAATTTCACTAACCAAGGTCACTTTGGCAACTACAAGATTAGAAATATTTTACAAAATACAAGATTTAATCAATAATATTCTATTATCTTATCATGAAAGTAATTTTATATGCTCAAAATTTATACATTAAATCTTGTATACAAAATAAAACTGTGTAGAACAATTCATCACATAAAATTTACACATAAAGTTTTATATATAATATAAAACGATGTAAAACATTTCATAAAACTATTCATAGCCGGTTATTTGAAGTTTGATGACTATGTATATTAAGGTCAGAATATAAATATGTGACGATCTTCAGTAATGTTGGCATAAAACTGTTCATATACTTTATGCACCATGTATTTGCATTAAACTTAATATAATGTTAAACAAAAATATAATGGCATTTCTTTAATAATTCTGATCGATCTTGAGACAAATGAATTAAATATGCTAAAACAAATATGTGTTAGCAGTCCACATATTTTATCTGGTGATAAACTTAAAGATAACCAAATCAAGATAAATATGATAGAAACTTATCTTAATAATTTCTAACATAATATCAATCAAGATATAGAATTAAACATACAGTGAGTATATATACGTACTGCAAGCATATATATATATATAGATTTAAATTGATTCTGATCATATAGCATAAATCATTTAGAACTTCTCTAAAAACTTTTCTCGGGAAGAAATCAACACAACAAAGAAAGTTCATATAGATTATTGCAGCGATAAAGTAAATTTTAGAAAATATCATCACGAGGAATGAACCCGCTCTGATACCAATTGTAAGACTTTTATTAAACTTATGCGGAAAAACTTTAATAATATGCTTATCAATTACCACATATTATAAATATAATTAGGATACGAGAGTTTATCGGTATACCGTTCGCCATGGAGTCTTCAAGATATGACGTTGCTTCAAGTAATCCTTCGAACTAAACTTGTTAACTCCTCACTTGTATAACCTTTCTAGTGAACTCACCTTCTCCTCTCTTTCTATCCAAATGACACAACCTTAGAATACTTTATGATGATGGAAGATTGATAACACTTTTGTTTCTTTTATTTTTTGTGTGTAGCTTTGAGGAGTGGTTGTGTCTCCTTTTATAGATGAGATTAGAGGGCCACTAAATGTAAGAGTTACAAGAAGGTGAAACGCCAACCATCATGACCTCCATAACCCACTTCCTTGTAAGTTACAAGAATATAATATATCCATTTAAGTATCAACCTATAATCAATCATATGAAGAGTCTCAACCTTAAAACTTGTAGTAAAAGGAGGTTAGTGGACCATTTAATAAAATAAAAACTAACACTTACCCCCAATTCCCAGGTCGCCTGTGGTCTGGGAATTGGGGGGTGAGATGGGTTTGGATTTTTTTTTCCTAATTATAATTATTTATTATTTTAGTAAATATTAAATAGATTAATACTATGATATAAATTTTATGTTTGAAAGAATACTTTCTTAATTTTTTTATATTTATGTTAAAAGTATTATTTATAAATCAAATTAGTTATTTAAATAATATAAGTAAAATTTTCGAATTGGTCTGCATGTGGTCTTGTTCGAGTAAAGTTTGAAATTTTACGACAATGTAGACTAAATTTGTCACGAGATGTAGAGTTTTTTGGTAGCCTGAAATATAATGGGGTAAAATTATCAATCAACAAAAGTAACGGCATCGACTTTGCAATTAGACTTAACTGTCACGTCACCATTTAACAGTTTTCCAAGGGTTTAATCCCTTTCGAGGCGGCTTTGACACATTAAGTGGGTACCTCTCCCAACAGAAATTCCAATCTGAGTTCGTTACTTTATAGTGACTAGTCCCTTCCACTAGACCAATCAGATGTTGGTGTGATCTCAAAAATGTTACGAGAATATAAGATTATTTATTGATTACATATTTAATTTTCCTTATAAGGTGACTCGTATATGATACTAGATGGACTTTTTGTGTAATCTTGACTAAATGAAGTTATGTTTTATTCCCATTATTTTTGTATGTCGAATCGACTAACTTGCCTCTACTTGTTAATTGATTAGGTTTCTTGATATTAATGTTTAAAACTAAACAATAAATAATTCAAATTTGGGATAGGTAGATCTATTATGTTCATTTCTCCTGCTTTTATAATAAACAATAAACAATAAATAATTCAAATTTAGCTCACATTCCAAATATGAAATCACTATTTAGTATCTTCATGACATAATGATAGTTATTTGCAGGCCGGTATAAATTTTTTGGGGCCCTAAGCGAAATCTAAAATCGAGATTCTATATCAAAAAAATTATTTATGCAAAATTTATTTTAAAATTTAATCTATATCTATATCTATATTTATATCTGTACTATTACTAAAGGTGTGAATAATTTAAGTTTTTTTTGTGATGACAAATATGCCCTTATTCAAATTGTTAAATATATTAATAAAACATAATTACACATAAATTTTCCTTAAATTTTCTCATCAAAAATTTGGTAGGAAATATTTTAAGAAAATTTGTAACTTTCTTTTTCCTCCTAACCAAGCACCATGAATATTGAAGAAAAACAAAAATATATTCAAATTAGATATGAAGTTTTATTAAAGTTATTTTTTTCATTAATTTCAATAATTAAGAAATTTACTCTTACATCACTTTTACAATTTCATTATTGTTCTCCTATAACATGTAAAAAATAAAAAATACTATTATTTGAGTAGTTGCTAAAGTATATTTGTAAAATTATTATAATGCATTACAAATATGGTGTTATGTAAATGATATTATTTGTTTCATCTAAAGATTTAGTACAATATGTCATTCCTTAAAAGAATCAAACTCTCTTAAATATCATAAAATATGTTAAAGTAGAATAGCTCTTACCTATGAATGGAAAAAAATGCTAATGACTTAGTGAACTAAGAAATCCTTATTTGACATAAGAAACATTACCTCAAATTTTTCATGGATCTTTTCGAGAAAAACGTGTGAAAAAAGGATGAAAATTCTATCAAATAAATTTTATGTAATTGATGAAAACATGTGAAATCGACCGAGATGAAATTTATAAACACTGGTGAAGTAGGTGAAAAAGTGGGTGAAATTGATAATAAAAAGTGTCAGTAAAATCTATAAAATTACAGTGGCATTTGTGAAAACATAGGTGAAATATATGAAGAATTGGTTAAATCACTGAAAAAATGTTAACGTTTATGAATAATGTGAGATCAATGAAAATTCAAGTGAAATTGATAAAAAAAAAAGAATCTGAAATCAGTGAAATATAAAGTTAAATGATCAAAATAAACAAAATCCGAAAAAGAAAAAAAAAAATTAACTAGCAAAAACAGTGTGAACTAAAGTAGTAGAATTTTTTTTGTTTGTTTGAATAAGAGAAAACAAGAAATCGATGAAAAATAGGAAAAACAATGGACAATAGGTTATAATTGATTAAGAACAAGTAAATCAGCAAAAATATATAAAACCATTAAAAATCAGTGTAAATTAAATTAAACTAATTAATATAATAAGTTAAATGGATTAGATTGGTAAAAAAATATCTTTCAAATTATAAGGTAAGTGAAATAATTTGAGATATACTTAAAATTAATTGAAGATCTATAATTATTTGAGTTGAATACATGTGAAATCAATGAAATTTCAAGTGATATTTTCAAATAAAAAATTAATAAATACATGAGAAACATTACCTCAAATTTTCATGGATCTTTTCGAGAAAAACGTGTGAAATAAGTGAAAAAAATGATGAAAAATCAATCAAATAAATTTTATGTAATTGATGAAAAAATGTGAAATCAACCGAGATGAAATTTATAAACACTGGTGAAGTAGGTGAAAAAGTGGGTGAAATTGGTAATGAAAAGTGTCAGTAAAATCGATAAAATTACGGTGGCATTTGTGAAAACTTGGGAAATAAATTGGTGAAATCATTGAAAGATTGGTGAAATATATGAAGAACACTGAAAAAATGTTAACGTTTGTGAATAATGTGAAATCAATGAAAATTCAAGTGAAATTGATAAAAAAAAAAAAAAAAAATCTGAAATCAGTGAAATAGAAAGTTAAACTGATCAAAATAAGTAAAATCCGAAAAAGGAAAAAAAAATTAACTAGAAAAAACAGTGTGAACTAAAGTAGTAGATTTTTTTTTGTTTGAATAAGAGAAAATAAGAAATCGATGAAAAATAGGAAAAACAATGGACAATTGGTTATAATCGAGTAAATCAGCAAAAATATATAAAACCATTAATAATCAGTGTAAATTAAATTAAACTAATCAATATAATAAGTTAAATGGCTTAGATTGGTAAAAAAAATATCTTTCAAATTATAAGGTAAGTGAAATAATTTGAGATATACTTAAAATTAATTGAAGATGTATAATTATTTGAGTTGAAAATTCGATAAATACACGTGAAATCAATGAAATTTCAAGTGATATTTGCAAAAAAAAAAAAATTTGATGACATCAGTGAAACAATGAAATTACATAAAAAATGATGAAATGTGTGAAAATCGGGTAAAATCAATGAAAAGGCTTAAATCGGTGAAAATATGTGAAAATTGATTAAAATGGTAAAAATGAGTGAAATCAAGAGAATGGAAAAATTTTAACCATCAAACCATTAGAAAAATAGTTTAAACCGAAAAAACTAAAGAAATCGATGAAAATACCCATGATGAAGTTAATAAATTGAATAGCAGTCATTAATATGTGATATTTGATGACATAATGGAGTTAATTTTACTCTGATTTAAAAAAAAATATCACTGAAATTAAATAAACACGTACAACGTATGTGCACTTTAAACCGGTGAAAAATATGAATGAAATCTTAAATACATTTTGAAATCGATAAAAAAGATCGGGTAAATTTTGTGAAAAATGGATGAAAACGGGTAACAATGGTTAAAATGTGAAAAATCGATGAAAATTAATTCGAATGGAATTTCTAAGAAAAATGATGAAACCAGTGAAATCCAATAAAATTGGGTAAAGCTGGTGAAAAAGGGCAAAATCGATAAAAAAAATATAAAGTTGGTAAGAACATATTTAATCAATGAAAAATTTAGATGAATAACATGTGAAATTAGTTTAAAAACATGAAAAATAGGTCAAAACGGATTAAAATAGTAAAAACGAGTGAAATCGGTTAAAAAAGAGTTTAATTAGTGAAATCGATAGAAATATGGTTTAAACTGAAGAGAGAAAAAAATCGTCCAAAAATGAGAAAACAATGAAAAATATTATAACCGATAAAAAAAGTTTAGGCAGTGAGAACATATGAATCGATGAAAGTTTGGTTGAACTTTGTGAAGAAACGGATAACATCGGTCAAAAAAATTTGAAGTCTGTGAAAACATGTTCAATCAATGAAAAATTTAGGTGAATAACATGTGGAATCAATGAAAAATTTAGGTGAATAACATGTGGAATCAGTGAAATAGGTGAAAACGAGTTAAACTTTAACTGATAAAATAAAGTAGCAATAAAAGAAAATGGTTTAAATTGGAAAAAAGATCGACAAAAAAGGGGAAAACAATGAAAAATGTTATAATCTATTAAAATGCGAAAAAAAAAATCGATAAAAGAAATTTCACAGTGAAAACATATGAATCTGTGAAACATTGGGTGAAATTGGTAAACACTGAAGTTGGTTAAAAAAAAACTGGTAAAAACAATAAGAAAAAATATTCGTGAAATCAATGAAATTTCGGGTGAAATTTATGAAGAAACGAATGAAACATGTGTCATCAGTGAATAACATATAAACTTGACTTGAAAACTAATATGATGGATTGAACTAAATAAAGTTCTTATGATCTTATTTTATAACCAATTTTATAAGAGTAATGACTAAATCAGTCATTATTTTATATATTATTACAACTATTCAAAGCCATTTTTTTTATAGACCAATAATAATTAATGAAAATAAATTTCTTAAATATTAAATTGACCAATCATAAATATATGATTTTCTATGACATAAAAATAGGTAATTTTATTATAATTTACGACAAATACATATAAAATTAAAACTAGACACGTATAATGTACGTGCACTTTTCTAATCATATAAAAAGTGTTGATTAAATCTTCATATTCTATATTTTCTAACGTAATTTTTCTGCTGATAAAAACTCTAGCTAAAAAATAATGAAAAATCCATTACTTCTGCAACTCCGACAATCACAATCCTCCCATTAAAATTCTATCAGCTTCAAACATATAAAAAGAAACTCTATCAGTGCTCCTTGGTGTTGCGCCTCAGGGTAGAAATGGAGAGATTTGTACTTTTGGTACCGAATTATATGTTGATTCTCATTTGTAATATCATAAAAATTGAGGCTGACGCATTTAATATCACAATTTAAGAAATTAAATCTTTTAGTATCGCCTTTAAAAATCACCGTTAAGTGATGATGTGGCAGTGAAATCTTATTGCAAAATTGATGTCATTACTTATGCTTACAGACAATTCTACCCCACAACATTTTAAGTTGCCAAATAAGCCCAAATTTTCAAATTTACTGACGATATTAGTCCACATTGTTTTTAAATGTTTTTAAAATTGGCAACAATGTGGACTTAAATTGTCAAAAAATTTAAAGATATGTGGTTATTTTGCCAAACTGAAATGTTATGGGGTAGAGTGTCAGTCAACATAAGTAATGACATCAATTTTGTAATAAGACTTAACTGCCACGTCATCACTTAATGGTGATTTTTAACGGCGGTACCAAAAATTATTCAATTTCTTAAATTTGTCATACCAAATGTGTCAACCTCAATTTTTATAATAGCATAAGTGAGAATCAGCATATAATTTGGTATCACAAATGCAAATCTCTCTTTAAAAAAGTAAAAAAACTTATTATTTGATAGTCAAATTTATCTTATGAATATCACAAAGTGATAAATTGCCATCAACTCATTATTTGATAGTCAAATTTAACGACCACCCAATCAAACATGGCGTCTCATAGTTGTTGGAAAGTGATTATTGTGATATGTATAGCCAGATTTGACTTTGGCTACTAATATATTCAAATCACAAAATTCAACAGACAAAACTCATTTAAATAATTTTTAAATGTTTCATCGAAATCATAAAAAAAAAATTATAAATCGAAACTCGCGAAATCGAGGTAAAACCCATTCCAATAGACCCTAAGTATTCAAAGTAACCATGTAAATTTTGTCGAAATGTCCAAACCTTGGATTGGGGGGAAAAATGGGTTAATGGAAATTTAACTCCGTGATATTCATATTATTCAATTTACCTACCTATGATTTGAAAAAAGTATTTTATCCCCCCTGTAATTTTATAAAAGTTTCACATTGCCTCTCTTATATTTTTATATGTGAATTTTATCTTCATGTGTTATGATAATGTAATAGTTTACCCCTTGTGTTATGACAAATGTGGCTATTTACCCCCCCCCCCCCTGGTTACAAAACACTCTTCATGTCACTCTCAATTTTGAAAAGTGAGTTACACTCTCCGGCTGAAGGAGGTAAATTGTTTTAATTTTTTTATAAGGGGTAAATTGCTTTTCTAATTTTTTACAAGGGGTAAATTGTTTTTTTCAAATCATAGAGGATAAATTATGAACTCCAAAGAAAAATACACCAAGTAAACTAAATAATCAAGAACTGATCTATTTATTTAAAAAAAAAAAATATAGGAGTAAATTGCTTTTTGTTATAAAACTTAGTATAAAAGATATGAACAAATTGTAGTAAACAAAGTTATATGTAGAGAAAACTCCTTCACTTTTTTTTATTCATTTCATGCTCTAGTTCACCTTCTTACAAAATGAACTCATCTATTTATACAAGTTCAAGACTACACATGTCTTGCAAAGAAATGGGATGGGTGGCTTCACACATGTCTTACAAAGAGAAGTGATGGGTGGCTTCTTATGCATTGTGATACATGGCTATATTTAGGAATATCCACTTGTTCTTGTCTTGCCACCCTTAATCCTTCATGTCTTAACACACATCATATGCAATGCCACACTTCTTCTTGTCTTGACACATAAAGGGATTATGTGTTATCTCCTTATGCAACCAAGTGGAAGAGTCTTGTGTTGACACCATATAACTTGAGGTTCAAATTGCAATGGGCATCCACAACATATGTATACATCAAGGCTCCAATTGTACTTAGATAAGGTACTTCATGACCAAGCAATTCTTCATTTTTCTCTCGAGGATGAAAATGATCTTTCTTTATATCCAAAGAACGGACAACCATGGGACTGGTCAATGGATGAGCTTTGTCCATATAAAATCTCTTCAAGATTTTTTCTGTATATACTGATTGATGAATAAAGATTCCAGTCGATAAATGTTCGATCTGCAGGCCGAGACAAAACTTTGTTTTTCCGAGATTTTTCATCTCAAATTCTTTCATTAAATAGTTTGCGGTCTTTGTGAGCTCTTCAGGAGTCCCCACAAGATTTAAGTCGTCCACGTATACCGCAATAATGGAAAAACCATTCTCAAATCTTTTAATGAAAACACATGGACAAATTGGATTATTAACAAATCCTTCCTTTATGAGATAATCACAGAGCCGATTATACTACATCCGGCCAGACTGTTTTAATCCGTACAATGATCGTTGTAATTTAATTGAATACAATCCATGAGACCTTTGATTATGAGATCCTTCAGGGATTTTTAATCCTTTAGGGATTTTCATATATATATATATATATATATATATATATATATATATATATATATATATATATATATATCACTATCAAGTGATCCATATAAATATGCGGTAACCACATCCATGAGACGCATGTCCAGTCCTTCAGAGATTGTAAAGCTAATCAAATACCGCAACGTGATTACATCAATCACAGGGGAATAAGTTTCGTCATAATCAATTCCAGGTCTTTGTGAGAATCATTGTGCAACAAGTCGTGCCTTGTATCTCACAATCTCATTTTTCTCATTCCGTTTTCGTACAAATATCCATTTGTACCCGACATGTTGCACGTTTTCGGGCGTGCAAACTATCGGTCCAAAAACTTTGCGATTTTCTAGCGAGTTCAGCTCAGCTTGAATCGTATCTTTCCATTTTGGCCAATCATTTCTATGTCGACATTCATCAACCGATATCGGTTAGGGATCTTTGGGATCCTTATTTATAATAGCTAGTGCGACCCCATATGCAAAGACATTGTCTACAACCACTTTCTTTCTATCCCAGTTTTCTCGGGTATTTAAATAATTCAAAGAGATCTCTTCAAATATCGCCTCTTCAGGGGCATTAGTTTCATTTGCCTCTTCCAGGGCATTTCTTAATTCAGACTGATCAGTTATTTTTTCTATAGCGCTTTGTTTTGAAACAGTTTCCTCTTCAGGAGGAATATATACTTCTGGGATCTTTTTCCTTCGGGGATTCTTATCTTTCGCACCAACCGGGCGTCCACGTTTCGTTCGTGGTTTTTCAGATTGTCCTGCAAGGGCATGTCCTTCAGGGACATCAATCCGTGCTGGTGCATTAACTGCCGGTATATGAGATTTTGTTATTTTCTTTGTATCAACAAATGCATCCGGCAATTGATTTGCAATATTTTGCAAATGTATAATTTTTCTTACTTCTTGCTCACAATTATTTGTACGTGAGTCATAATGAGACAAGGATGGCACATTCCATTTAATTTCACGCCGTTCTTCAGGAACTGGCTTCTTATCTCCCCCTAACGGCGGGAAAACTGTCTCATCAAAAATACTATCAGCATATCTTGCTCTAAACATATCACCCGTCAGGGGCTCAAGATATCTGATAATAGACGGGGAATCAAAACCAATGTAGATCCCAAGTTGTCTCTGTGGACCTATTTTTGTTCGTTGTGGCGGTGATATTGGAACATAAACCGCACATCCAAAATTTTTCAAATGAGAAATATCAGGCTGCTGGCCTGTCACAAGCTGCAATGCCAAATACGTCTCGAATGAACTTGGTCTAATTCGGACCAGTGAAGCAGCATGTAATATTGCATGTCCCCAAATAGAGGTGGGTAAATTTGACCTCAAAAGTAAAGGTTTAGCAATTAATTGCAACCTCTTTATAAATGACTCAGCTAGGCCATTTTGGGTATGAACATGTGGAACATAATGTTCAACATCAATTCCAATTGACATGCAATAATCATCAAATGCCTGAGATGTAAATTCACCGGCATTATCAAGACGGATTGTCTTTATCGGGTAATCAGGAAATTGTGCCCTCAATTTTATAATTTGAGCAAGAAGCTTTGCAAAAGCCATTGTACGCGTTGACAGTAGGCATACATGAGACCATCTAGAAGATGCGTCTATCAGGACCATAAAATAACGAAAAGGTCCGCATTGTGGATCTATAGGCCTACATATATCTCCATGAATTCGTTGTAAAAACATTGGGGATTCAGTATCAATCTTCATAGGAGATGTTCTGATAATTAATTTCCCCTGTGAGCATGCCACACACACATTTTCTTGCGGCAAAAGAATCTTCTGGTTCTTTAAAGGATGCCCGCCCGAATTCTTTACTATTCGACGCATCATAATTGCCCCCGGGTGGCCAAGTTGTTCATGCCAAAGCGAGAAAAGTTTTGAATCATTGAACTTCCGGTTCAATATAACATTTGATTCAAAAACTCTTATGGTCGCATAATATAAACCTGATGAGAAAACTGGGAGTTTTTCAATTTCATGTTTTTGGCATGAAACATGCTTCTGGCATGAACTCATGGATGTGATACAAAGATATTCCATATTCCCCTCATTCATGGTCTCAATATGAAATCCATTCAAACGTATATCTTTGAAACTTAACAAATTTCTTTTGGATTTCGGAGAGTACAACGCCTCTTTTATCAGAATATTTGTACCACCAGGCAATATCATATTGGCCTTTCCGGAGCCTTCAATTATTTTTGTAGTACCACAAATTGTACTAACATTAGCCTTTGATAATTTCAAATTCGAGAAATATTTCTTATCTCGAAGAATTGTGTGTGTGGTCCCACTGTCAACCAAACAAATATCTCCATCGTTCATGCTCACATCAACGTTATTTTTCATTTTTGCTAAGCACAAAAAAAAATAATAATAAATTTGCTTTAAAATGTACTCAAATCTTTAGGTTTGAGTCTTTCACCTAGACTTTCTTTCAAGTCTAAAATTTTCGAAGCTTTTTTACAAGCTTAAAACCTTTGAAGCTTTCTTTCAAGCTTAAAATTTACTAGGCTTTCTTTCAAGTCAAGCACAAAAAATAATAAGTTTTCTTTAAAATGTACTCAAATCTTTGGGTTTGAGTCTTTTACCCAGACTTTCTTTCAAGTCTAAAATTTACGAAGCTTTGTTACAAGCTTAAAACATTTGAAGCTTTCTTTCATGCTTAAAATCTTTGAAACTTTCTTTCAAGTTTAAAGTTTATTAGGCTTTCTTTCAAGTCAAGCACAAAAATAATAAGCTTTCTTTAAAATGTACTCAAATCTTCGGGTTTGAGTCTTTCACCCAGACTTTCTTTCAAATCTAAAATTTATGAAGCTTTGTTACAAGTTTAAAACCTTTGAAGCTTTCTTTCAAGCTTAAAATCTTTAAAGCTTTCTTTCAAGTGAAAAAAATATTCTCAAATCTTCGGGTTTGAGTCTTTGCCTATTGAAGGCACACAAGTAGTAGGATTTCTTTCAAGCCGAAAATATAATCAAATCTTCGGGTTTGAGTCTTTTGCCAAATGGAGGCACACAAGTAGTAGGCTTTCGTTCAAGCCAAAAATATACTCAAATCTTCGGGTTTGAGTCTTTTGCCTAATGGAGGCACACAAGTAGTAGGCTTTCTTTCAAGCCGAAAATATACTCAAATCTTCGGGTTTGAGTTTTTTTTTTTTTTCGCCTAGACTTTCTTTCAAGCAAAAAAATATACTCAAATCTTCGAGTTTGAGTCTTTTGCCTAGACTTTCTTTCAAGTTTAAAATTTTCAAAGCTTTCTTTCAAGCTTAAACTTTAAAGCTTGTATTTCAAGCTCAAAACTTATTAGGCTTTCTTTCAAGCCGAAAACAATTTGTTCATATTCGAATTTCAAGTTATTTATACTACGTATAATATAGTATGCATATTACTTCGAATTTCAAGTTATTTATACTACGTATAATAAAGTATGCATATTACTTGTTTGTCGATTTTAATCCTTCGGATAGAGGCAATTGCTACTTTTTCCTCAACTATTTTCGTCAACTTCTGATGGATGCCGTGTCACCTACAAACGTTGTAAGGACGATCCGAACGGTCAGAATGAAGAGCCTCGAGTGAGGAACCTTCGGTTAAAATTTGAGCATGATCCAATGGTTAAAATAGTCGGAATGATGGAAAAACCGAAGCTGCTGTTTGCAAATCCGAGAATTTGCCTCTCAAAGGTGTTTGTCTATTTTCTCTCTTGCTTATGGGATATATTGTGATAACTTGAAATCGAGTTATAGAGCAAACTCGTGCTGATAATGTGTTATAAAACTTAGTATAAAAGGTATGAACAAATTGTAATAAAAAAAAGTTATATGTAGAGAAAACTCCTTCACTCTTTTCATTCATTTCATGCTCTAGTTCACCTTCTTACAAAATGAACTCATCTATTTATACAAGTTCAAGACTACACATGTCTTGCAAAGAAATGGGATGGGTGGCTTCACACATGTCTTACAAAGAGAAGTGATGGGTGGCTTCTCATGCATTGTGATACATGGCTATACTTAGGAACATCCACTTGTTCTTGTCTTGCCACCCTTAATCCTTCATGTCTTGACACACATCATATGCAATGCCACACTTCTTCTTGTCTTGACACATAAAAGGGTTATGTGTTATCTCCTTATGCCACCAAGTGGAAGAGTCTTGTGTTGACACCATATAACTTGAGGTTCAAATTGCAATGGGCATCCACAACATATGTATATATTTCATGACACTTTTCTAATTTTTTACAGAGGTCATTTTGCTCTTTTATTTATCACAAACAGATAGTTAAATTGCCAATTTAAAATAACACATAGAGTTAATTTGCTATTCATTCCAAATTAAATTGTCGAATTTTTCTGGGAACAATCATATATACTAATGAGTTAATATTCATATATCCCATCCCACAACAGTAAATAATTTGAATATTCGTGTATTGAAACCTTGTACTGGGAAAAAAAAACAATACAACAAGAAAACCAAATAATCAAGAACTGATTTATTTATTAAAAAAAAATTATATAGGAGTACATGTACACAACAAAACAATAATAAAATTCATCAGCCAACTTCAATACAAAAGGCAATCTAACGACTGTGAATCTATCTTCTTCTACGTATCCTCAAAAGCAAGCGTCCAATACACAACAGCAACACAAGGCAGCACAACTGCAACAATCACCAACCAATTAATATTTGTTAAGCTTAATTAGTGTGATTAATATTCTTTTCTTAATTATGTAAATCTTAATTACATACTAGCTTTCATAAATCTTATAAGCATATTTCTTTACATATTAAGCTTCATATAGAGAAAGAAAACCCAAGTTTTTTGTCAAAATTATTGGATTACGGTCATTGATTGCTAGGGCTGAAAATCAAACCAAGCTACTCGATACTCGACTCGAGCTCGTTCGATAAAAGCTCGTTTGAGCTCGGTTCGTCACATTAATCAAACAAGCTTGAACATATTTTTTCGTTCGATAACTTTTGAAGCTCGGCTCGAGCTCGACTCGATAAGCTAAAAATTAAAAAAATACATATAAAATATCAAGCTACTCGATACTCGGCTCGAGCTCGTTCGATAAAAGCTCGTTTGAGCTCGGCTCGATTGAAAATCAAACCAAGCTCAAACACAAAATTTCAAGCTCGATAAAAATCAAATCAAGCTTGAACAGTGTGTCGTTCGGTACTACTCGGCTCGATTACAGCCCTATTGATTGCTCCCCAAAAATATTCGTATATAGATTTTCTTTTATAAAGATTCTGGATATTATATTTAAGAATGATTGCTCTCAATAATTTATATTTTCAATTTTCAATTTTTTTTTTTTTTTTTTTTTTTTTTGAGAACAGATTTTCATATAATTCTTAAAGCATATGAAAACACCTAATACTTCTCTTTTAATAGATTATAACGAATACATAATACTATGGATATTAAAAATCTTATAATTAAGCACGACTAATTAAAATTAGTGTATTTAATTAGATCTAAACACAGATTAATCCTCCTCCTAAGTTGAAGAAAACAGTAATTAAGACGACTCACCATCCCTTCCAGAAGCCATCGCCTCTAGACTGAGTTTTTGCCGGTGGAGCTTGACCCTGACTCTGTTCACCGTAATTCATCGGATAACCTGCCGGCGGTGGCGGAACCCCGTAACCGCCCTGTGGCTCCGCAGGATAAGTGGTGCTCGGCGGCAGATTAGCTGCAACCAAATCAACACATAATTAAAAACACCATTCAGATCTACAAGTTTCATAACTATACAGAGTAGATAAAATTAACCTAAAAATCAAAAATAAATATAAGTACATACCTTGATTTTGATTGTAGTTACTCATGTTAATTGAAGGAGGGAAAATAATTGAGAATTTGAATGATATTCTTAAGGAGAATTAGTAATTGAAACGGAAGAAATGAGGAAAAGATGGAGAGTAAATATGTGTGAAAGTGTATTTATAGGAGAGTGGGGGCGGTTTAGGGGGGGGGGGGTGGTTGGAGGTGGGGTGGGTAAGGTGGAGTTGTTGGAGAGGTTACGTAGTGTGGGAAGGAATCGAGGAGGGCGGCGACACCGCGTGAGGAGGAGAAATCCAGGTAAGAAAGCCAAAAAGGATTTGAAGGAAAGAAGGTCCCACTTAATATTTGCTAATCTTTGAATTATTGAAGGATAAAAAGCAATGTGTACCCCAGAAGATTTTATTTGACGATTTGCACCCCCCATTGCTATAAAATAGCAAAATGCAACATCAGAACATGTTTATCAAGATTTTGAAGAAGTATTGTTTCCTATTGCAAATTTTATTTTGTCTCGCTTTTTCTGTCATTTTAAGTTCATTAGCCTTCAGGGGCGGACCTAGAGGCTTTTGGTTGGGAGGCGAGATTTTTTAATAGTAAACTTGATATTTTTTCTGTTATTGAGATAAAATGACAACTTAATGAAAATACGTAATTTTGTATATTTATCTAATAAAAGGTGAAAAATATATTAGTAATTTTTTTTAAAGAGTTTCATTCAACAAATTGTTCAAGATATTGAATAATCTTAGAACACATAAATATTTTTACAACAATAAACCCAGTTTTGTAAAAAAAATGCTATAAAAAATACCAAAATTAATATTAGAACTTTTTTTTATTGTAATGAATTTTATAAAATCAAATATTTTTGTCATAAAATATGATGATTATAATTAAGACACTAATAAATTATTAACATAAAAATATTTACAATAATGTTAGTACACATGCCACATTAATGTTTATAAATTGGTCCATTAATGCATTTTATAAAATCAAATATTTTTATTATAAAATATGATGATTATAATTAAGACACTAATAAATTATTAACATAAAATATTTCCAATAATGTTAGTACACATGCCACGTTAATGTTTATAAATTGGTCCATATATTTATAATAAACTGGAGGAAAGAAAGAGAAATAGATTATAACTAAAAAAAAATAACAACTAAGCAGATCAAGAGGTTCAAACCCAAGTCTCCTTGTTGGAAAAGTAGTTCACCATCCACTGCACTACTAACTACATTTGTACATACTTGACAAATATATCTATAAAAGTAATTCTTTCAGATTTTCCCCTTTAAGAGGTCCGCCCCTGCAATCAAGTATTGTTTTCCTTAATTAACCATATTTGAATTTAACATGAGTATTTTTATTTTATTTTTGGTTACAAAGGACCTAGTTACAATAACAAAAAAGTCTACTGACCCCCAAACTGAATGTCCAAGTTTCGCAAGTGCATCCGCACAAGCACTTCTCTTCGTATGCACGATCTTGCTTTCCCACAGCATTCCAAACAATCAACGATAATCTTCAATAACAGCTCCAAGGGGGTATTGTGAAGTATCCGCATTACGTATAAGTTTAACCACATTTTCCGAGTCCAACTCCAAAATAACACTTGAGGGCGACGTTCCCAAGCCAAGCTAAGACCTTCACGTGCGGCCATGAGTTCTACAACCGTATTAGTAAACTCTCCTAGATTTCTTGAAAATTCCAATATCAAAACACTTTTATCATCTCTAATAACTCCACCCGCAGTAGCACTTTTTTTCTCCTAAATTTAACATGAGTATTGAGTAAATATGTAATTTGGCTAACTTCAATTTGATTTTTGAATCTTCATTTTTCAATCTTATTAGCCTTTATTTTTCTGAGCTCGTATATTTTGTTCGGAGAAAGAATTACATATAATTTTATATTAATTTCTATCAGGGTTTGCATATATGGTTTTTTTTTTTTTTTTTTTTTGAGATGATGAATAAATTGTTACATCAAACACTATATTGAATCGAAATTATTACAATGATATCAAAGTGAACTAATTACTAGTATTAAACGTACTAAAGAAAGACTTGTATTAAATTAGAAAAAATACTCATATTCGTGGAAGTTGAACACTGACCTCCTGATCATAGAGTCTCATTCGTAACCACTTTGCTAAGACCTCATCGGTGCATATATTAATGAGGTTCAGAAGATAATTTTGTCCTTTAATTTCTAATTGAAAGTCGGGAGTTTGCACTTATGCCCTCTCAACTATGGTCGCAGTTACCACCAAAACTTTTTTGTTTTTAACAATTACACATTTTCTTTGACAAAATTATTCATTCAACTTATTAGATGTCGATCCTTAAAGATTACTTGAATTGATAGTCTTTTCCTTTTTTTTTTTTTTTTGTGCATTAGTGCATTTGAAAAAAGTTATTTTTTAAAACTGTTACACCGAATGTGTCACAAATTTCATGTGACACAATTCTCAAAAAATAGAGTTTATTGTTTAATTTGTTTGAAGTTTTATGAAAATGTGAAATAAAAAGCCTTGCAACTTTTCTAGATATTTCAAACTGATTGCCAAAATTTTGTTATAAAAAGTTCCTTCGTGGTATATTATTCATTTATTTATTAAAAAAAAAATTTAAATGCGTTACTCAATAATGTTCTTATTAGAAATATAATTAAGTTGATTGTTCAAGTGAACAAGTGATTGCTAGTATAAAATGTAGTATATTTTACGCGTGGATTAATTGGTTACTCAATAATTTTATTACGCGTGGATTAATACTATATTTATATTTCTAATAAAATGGTTATATAAATATAGTATTAATCTGGGTATCAGATTCTTTACGCGTGGATTAATTGGTTACAGTCCTTATCCGATTCCCACATTTTATTACATCAACTTGTTGACTTTTTCTTTATATTATGTATTTTCATAGAAGAATCTTCTTCCTTTAATCCTTTCGTTGTCACTATTCTTCTGATTTAATATTATTATTATTTCTTTCTTCTTTTTGTTTTTTCAATTTACAAATTACAAGTCCTCCTTTCACTTTTATTTTTCTTTTCTTTTCCATAAATAATTTTCGTTTGGGTCACTTAAGTCCTTTTGAATATGTCACTCGATCGTCAGAATTATATAGGTTTAGGAAACCAATTACTAGAATTATATATGTGTATTCAATTGGATATGTAATTCTTCAAATCGAGTTTGAATCCAATACTACTCAAACTCAAATCCAAATATAGTAAAAAATAGTTTTAGTTAGTCATTTTATAACAAAAATGGTCTATAAATAGTTGGGGGATTCTAGGGTGCCGTCACGTCATGTGACGTTAGTTTATTTTAGACCATTAGATTCAAACTATATAATCACAACCATAAATATTTTTTAATTTAAAATAAATAAAAATTAAATTAACAATTGGTGACTTGTATAACCGGTTAATTAAGTTTTAGTATCTATCACAATCTCTCTCCTTCCTACTCTCTCCACTCTCTCCATCGCCTTCCACAAATCACCATCGTTTTCCACAAATCACAAATCTTCTTCCCAAAAATTGTGAGATTCACAACCTTCATAAAGGAGATACGAATTGATTCTAGAATTCTTGAACGGTATACAATCTCTACCTCCGAAAATTGGTAATTCTCCCCAAACCAATCCCGTAACCCTCATCGCTCATGTTCACGTTCGCCTACCATCGGAAGAAATTTGCGTTGTCCTCTGCTGCCACTGTGTGACAGCAGTGGCAGCAGAGGACCAATTTTCTGATATACTATATAGTATTAGCATTAGTACCGACCAATTTTCTGATAATTTTTCACATTACATGATATATGTCTCACATGTAGTCACATTATGGAGTATTATCATTAGTACTAATCATTGTATATAATTATTTACATTACATAGTATAACGTCTCACATATAATAGTATTGACTCCACATACTTAGTACGGTCTCATATTAGTAGTAATTAATCACATTATATAGTATTAGCATTAGTACCGATCAATTTTCTGATAATTTTTCACATTACATGATATATGTCTCACATGTAGTAGTATGGACTCACATAACATAGTAATGACTCCACATACTTTGTATGGTCCCGTACTAGTAGTAATTAACCACATTATGAAGTATTATCATCAGTACTAACCATTATGTATAATTCTTCACATTACATAGTAGGACTTTTCTATGGTTAGTACCACTTGTGCTAAGTATTCATTAGGTCCCCCTTTAATTACCGTTGGATCATTTTTATTTTTTGATCTGCCATTCATTTTTTTTAAGGGTGACCTGTGCTCTAGGTTATTGTACTCCTCTCTTTTCTCAAGTCACAAATAATTAAGTCTTATTGCAAAATTGATCTCATAAGTAGGTTGACTGACAATTTTACCCCATAATATTTCAGCTTACCAAAATAGTCCCCACATCTTCAAATTTATTGACGATTTTAGTCCACCACGTTGTCAAATTTCAGAATTGTCTCAAATAAGACCACGTACGGACCAATTTCGAGATTTTACTTACTTCTATTATATATACATAACTAATTCAAATTATTTTTTAGCGACTTAACCCATTTTTATTAACGCTTTTGCAATTTTTAACTAATTTATTCGATTTAAACTATTTTTGACCGATTTAATTCATTTCTTCACAGTTTGAATCGATTTTTTCACCAATTTCATCGATTTGAACGGTTTTTGACCAATTGTACTCATTTTTCACTAATTTCATCGATTTACAATGTTTTTAACCGACTTAGTCCATTTTTCACCGTTTTCGCTAATTTTTTCACTAATTTCATGGATTTAAACTGCTTTTGACTGAGTTAACTCATTTTTGTATCGTTTAAATCGATTCTTTAACTAATTTAATTGAAGTGAATGATATTTGACTGATTTAACCAATTTTTTAACTAATTTTATCGTTTGAAATTGATTTTGATCGATTTAGCCTATTTTTTTCCACAGTTACAACCGATTTAGCTTATTTATTCACAACTTACATCAATTTTTGCACTAGTTTCATCAATTTATACTATTTTTATCGATTTAACACGTCTTTTTACTTATTTAAATTATTTTTGACCAATTTAGCCCTTTTCGCTACTTTCTTTCGTTTTTCCACTAATTTCCATTGAATTAAACCAAATTTTTTACCAATTTAACTAAATTATTCATCATTTGCATCGATTTTTTTCACTAATTTCATCGGTTTTAACATTTTTTTTTATCAATTTAATCAATTTTTCATTAATTTCATCCATCTAAATTATTTTTGATCGATTTAACCTAATTTTTTTTACCGATTTGATCATTTTTAAAATTGATCTCATCGGTTTAAAATATTTTTGACATATTTAACTCGTTTATGTACCGTTTGCATCTATTTTTCTCACTAATTTCAACAATTTGAACTTTTTTTTTACTGATTTAACCAATTTTTCACTATTTCATCAATTTGCACAGTTATTGACCGATGTAACCCATTTATTCACTAATTTATCGATTTAAATTGATTTTGACCGATTTGACAAATTAATAAAAAGTTGGGTTAAATCGGTCAAACTATCAAAGCGATGAAATTACTAAAAAAAAGGGTTAAATTGGTCAACATTCGTTCAAATCGATGAAATTAGTGAAAAAGTCGATGCAAATTGTGAAGAAATAAATTAAATTTGTAAATAATCGCTTAAATCGATATAATTAGTGAAAAAAATAAATAAAACAGTGAAAAAAGGGGCTAGACCGATCAAATAATTTAAATTGATGAAATAAATTAAAATACGAGTTAATACGGTAAGAAAGAGTATAAATCGATGAAATTAGTGAAAAAAATCGATGCAAATGGTGAATAAATGAGTTAAGTCGGTCAGAAGCGGTTTGAATCGATGAAATTAATAGAAAAATGGGCGAAAACGTTGAATAAACAGGCTAAATCAGTCAGAAGCAATTTAAACAGATAAAATTAGCCAACAACTATTCAAATAGATGAAATTTAGTTAAAAAAATCGATTCAAACGGTGAAAAAATGAGGTAATTCGATCAAAAATAGTTTAAAACCATGAAACTGGTGAAAAAATGGGCGAAAACAGTAAAAAAAATATGCTATGTCGGTTTAAAATAATTTAAATCGATGAAATTAGTGAAAAAAATGGATAGAGTCTATCAAAAACAGTTTAAATCGATTAAATTGATGAAAAGATTGATGCAAACGGTGAATAATTGAGTTAAGTTAATTAGTCAAAAAAATATTTTTTTTTATTGATGTAATTCATGGAAAACAATGAAAAAATAAGTTAAATTGATTAAATTAGTGAAAAACAAATGAAAATAGTTAGTGGGTTGGGTTGAAGGTAGGTTAGGGGATGGGTGGGTGGGTGGGTGGGTGGGTAAGGTTGGGTAGGGTAGGGTAGGTCCGGATTCGATCCGGGTGATACATTTGCCACCCCTAATTACGAGGTTTGGGTGGGGTAGGTTTTTAGTTTTTTTAATTATAATTGTAATTATTTAATTTATATTTTAATGAATATTAAATATTTTTATTAAAAAATATATTATTTTAATAAAAATTAAATAAATTAATATTGTTATATAATTTTAAAATTGAAAAGAATATGTATTCTTAATTTTTTAGATTTATGTTAAAATATTGTTTATAAATCAAATTAATTATGTAAATATAATATGTAAAATTTTCAAATTGGCACGCACATGGTTTTATTCGAGTCATTTTTTAAATTTAGTAACAATGTGGCCTAAAATCGTTAGTGGATTTAAAATTTTGGGATTATTTTGGTAACGTGAAATGTTATGGTATAAAAGTGTCAGTCAACATAAGTAATGGCAAGTATGACGGAATTTATAAAATTATAGTACAAAATATGTTGGCCTCAAATTGTTTGGTACCAAAAGTGAAAATTGACATATAGTTCAGTACCAAAAATGCAATTTTTTCTTTAATAAAATCATCTTTAAATCATTACCTTTTTTGAAGGTAACAGGTAAGATTTACTGAATTTTAAAGGGGACCTAATAAGAATTAGCACAAACTGGAACTAACCACAGAAAACCCCTAGTATAATGTCTCACATGTAATAGTATTGACTTCACATACTTAATATAGTCCATCGTATTAGCATTAGTACTTACCAATTTTTTGATAATTTTTCACAATACATGGTATATGTCTCACATCAAGTAGTATAGACTCAAATAATATAGTACTGACTGCACATACTTAGTACAGTCCCATATCGTTTATTATAAAAATATTATTTACAGAATTATTTATTTATTTTATAATAATTTATTAATTTTTAATTTACTATTCATGTGATTAAATATTACAATGAATGTGGTCAAATAATAATATAGTACAATTACTTATAGTAATAGTATTATGACCTGTTAGTAACCTGATAAGTAGGTAACTTATTAATGATGTGTCATTATTCTATTGGTTATAACTGACGTCATGTGACGTGACGTCACCCTAGAATTTTCCTCAAATCGTATTAAATCAAACGTCCAAGCATGCAACTTGTTAATTGCAAACTCAACATGAATCAAATTAAGCTTAACATCCATATTTTTCCTAGAAAAGAATATGGGCATTTTTTGTTTGGCATCTCCTAGAAAAATTTTGTACTTAGAAAAAAGTGAGACAAACACCATTTCTATTTTCTGAAATAAATTTATCCCCCTCAATTTTTCTAAACATTTCTTTTATAAGTCAAACAAACAACAATTTTCTTATCTAAAAAAACCATACACAATTCCTACTTTGATTTGACATAAAGTAATATATACTCCCTCTGTCCCATTTTAAGTGTCGTTTTAGAGAATTTTTTTTGTCCCAAATTATCTGTCACTTTAGAGTTTCAATGCACTATTAATTATATATTTTTCCATTTTGCCCTTTGCTTTTTCTTTCTCTCTCTTACTTTATTACTCCAAGAGAGATAAAAAGAGAAAGATAGAGAGAATAGGAGAAAAAGGAAGAGAGAGAAAGAGTTAAGGATATTTTAGGAATATTATTTGTTTTTTTTCTAAAATTGAGGTAATTAAGTAGGTGCCTTAATATGTGTGAAAATACCTAAAACGACACTTAAAATGGGACAGAGGGAGTATCTTTTACACAATTATCATACATAACAAACATGATTTGACATAAGGTCTTACACATTTCAACATAAACTCTCCAAAAAAAAAAAAATTTATATCCACCTTATTTCTCGAACCACTCTCTAAAAAATTAAAACAAACAATACTATGCAAATCGAAATTATTTAACAAACTCCCACCACTCCCACAAACTATTCTAAAAAATGCCAAACAAACAGGTCTTATGTCTTTGCTCAAAGAAACAATTAGTTTAACAATACTAACAATATAGACAGAGCAATAATTATTGTTGACATAGCAAAATTCTCTAATTTTCAACAAACCCTCCATTATTTAAAACCTTTACAAGTCAATCTTTTTCTATACCATATAAAAATGAAAATTATTTATTAGAATTCATCACATGGATTGGGCCAAGTCCACTTACTTGGCTTGAGCTAACTCAACCTCAAAAACTAGCTTGTAAGGTGATGATTGTCCAATGCCTTATAAGGTGGACTTAACTATTGTTTTCAACTAATGTGGGACATTTAGTCTCAATACTCCCCCTTCACGTGTGGGCGGGCATAATGTGTGGGTGAAACAAGCCTAACACGAGACATATGAAAGCCCAACCCTGTGAATTTGCGACATGTGGGTGAAGATCCAACACACGAATAATGACACTCCGGGCCTTTGTTAACCGAATGAATAATGAATCTCCAAGTCTTGAATAACTGGAGGAATAATGACAACTCAAGCCTTTGTTATCTGGGTGAAGTGTGTTGGTAGATAATGAAGCCCATCATGCGAACAAGGAGGAGCCCATCACGAAAGGAGGCGACCCACTTTAACCTGGAGCTCTGATACCATATTAGAATTCATCATAGGCTTGGGCTAACTCAACCTCAAAAGCTAGTTTGTAAGGTGAGGATTGCCCAATGCCTTATAAGATAGACTTAACTATTATTTTCAACCAATGTGGGACATTTAGTCTCAATATTATCTCATTCTTATTCATAAAAATAAATATACATTACTTTGAAAATTATATAATTCTTACATTGTTTTCTCTCTCGGTATTGAATCTGTGTATGTAAGCAGGGCCGGCTTGGGCCATAGCAGTTGCCTAAGGCCCAAAGCTTGTAGGACCGCCAACACGTATAACCACAGCCCATTATCCATTATATATGAGATTGATCCATAAAAAAGAAAAAGTTAGTAATGGCCCAGTCAAAACTAATTAAGCCTTGCACGGTTGCACCACCAGATATGTATTTCCAACATTAATGGGCCTCCCTCTCCAGCCCATTAACCATTACAATAAAAAAAAATGATAAGATAGAAGTATTTTTGGCCTTCGGTTCATTTTTCAGAAAAAATTATTTTTGGCCTTGAAGAAACTCTACATCGGATCTTTTTTATTACTGTATCGGGGAAATCAATTCTAGATTTTCATAATTCTGTTATAATTCAGATTGCTGCGTTTCTGTGATATCTCAAAATTCGGACTTTCTGGAATTCTTACCACTTCAATTTTTCCCTGAAGTGGTGAACCTTGTCATTTAGTTTCAGCGTTGCAATAATTTCGGACAGTGCTTCACGGTTTGATCCGTCGGAATATGCCTTTTTTTTGGGGGGGGGGGGGGGGGGGGGGAGGGAAAGGTATAGTTGATGAAGTGGAATTAGGGTAATTGGAGGTAGATTCAGCTGCGAATGTGACGAGTTGAATGAGTATCATTTGTTTGACAAAGAAGAGGTAAAATTAAACGATTTAGATATTATTGTTGTTTTTTTAGTTGTCCAGATGTGGAATTTACTATGTTTTGGTCGTAAATTAGTAAATGGAGGACTGCGTGTTGGTTATGATTAGCATATGTTTGATAATGCTGAAGTTTAATTATGAGAGATGTCCGGCTCAACATTTGTACCACTTTTGGTACCAGTTAAGTGTATCACCACTAATTGATTGAGACATGCATATGTGAGAATTATTATAATTATCATATGTGCAAGTATCAATTAATTAATGGTGATACACTTAAGTGGTACAGAGGATCTACGCCCGAGATATCCTCAATTAATATTTCTTAGTTATGTCATATGTGTATGATTTAGATTTTTCTATTTTCTGAAATAAATTTATCCCTTCAAATTTTTTAAACTATTCTTTTATAAGTCATACAAACAACAATTTTCTTATCTAAAAAAATCATACACAAATCCTACTTTGATATGATATAAAATAATAGAGAAAATTGTTTTTTTGGTACCATAGGATAGACTAACTTACACTTTTGGTACCATTGGATACGAAAATGCAAATTTGGTACCATAGGATATGTTTTTCATTGCAATTTTGATACCAAACCCAAATTTTCTACAAAGTTAATGGCAATTTACCCCCTATGGAATACATAATGTTCAATTTATCCCTATATAATTTGAAAAAAATCAATTTACCCCCTGTAAAATTTTAATGAAGCAATTTACCCCCTTCAGCCGGAGATTGTAACTCACTTGTCGAAATTGAGAGTATGCATAAAAACTATTTTATTTAACATAGGGGGATAAATTGCCACATTTATCATAATACAATGGGTAAAAATCACATTATCATAATAAAAGTGGATTAAGTGCCGCCTATAAAAATATCAGGGAGACGATGTGAAATTTTTACAAAATTTCAATGGGTAAAATGCTCTTTTTTAAATCATGAGGGGTTAAATTGAACATTATGCATTTAGTAGGGGGTAAATTGCCATTAACTTTGTAGAAAATTTGGGTTTGGTACCAAAATTGCAATGAAAACCTATTCTATGGTACCAAATTTGCATTTTCATATCCAATTGTACCAAAAGTGCAAGTCAGCCTATCCTATGGTACCAAAAAAACAATTTTCCCTAAAATATATATCTATTGCACAATTATCACACATAACAAACATGATTTGACATAAAGTCTTACATATTTTAACATAAACTCTTCAAAAAAAAAAAACAATTATATCCACCTTATATCTCGAACCACTCTCTAAAAAATTAAAACAAACAATATTACGCAAATCGAAATTATTTACACTACAAAAATTTGAATTTTAGTGACATAATAGTAAATGACAAAGTGACGAGAATTTAAATATTGTCACTAAAATGAGTATATAGACACACTAATGACAAGAAATGTGAAAAAGTTGTCACTATTAACATTTAGTGATACCCCTAAAGTGACAATTAAAAAGTTATAACTAAATTATAATAACCATATTTATTGTCACTATGTTGTCACCGAAAAGGAGTCAATAATTGTCAATAGTGATAACTTAAGTTCCATACACTTGTCACCAATAGCTATTAGTAACAACTTAAAAATATATTTTGTCACTATTGCACCTGTCACTATTGCTATTAGGAGGGAGCCTGATTCGGTAAACCGACCGAACCGTACCGAAACCTAAGAGCAAGAAGAAAAGATGTTTTTAAAAGCCTTTTTGAGAAAAATGATTTTAGCAAAATTAAGAACACTAAAAAACTTTGACTAGGAGAAATAATTTAGCAAGTGAAATTTTAGAGAATAAGTTGTGTTTGAGCCATGAGAAATGATCCACTCTATATAGTTGAGTGGAGTTGGTTTAATAGGAAAGGATTTTGAAATTCAAAAAATAATTTGTCACAATCAAAATGATTTTGCAAGATTAAAACATGTGACTAACTTTTCAATGAATATGGACAAGGTTTAATAATTAGATGAAGACAAAATCTTTTCAAAAGAGTTGATTTTAAATAAATAGAGTATGATAATTAGCTAGACAAATTAAAAACAAATAATCTTGCTAGCTAAGTCAAAGGATTTGAAATAAATCTTCCCTTTAAAAATTGATTTGATTTAGAATTCAAATTTAATGGCTACAAATAATTATGTATTAAAAAAACATTAAACTTAATTAAGAAAATGATTTTCGGCCAGATGTAATATGCAAGGTCACGGCTCATTTTTAAAAAAAAGATAGTCATGCAACTTTGATATAATACAAGTTTTAGAAAATGGCCAAAAATGTTTGGTCAAGAGTATTTAAAAAATTTGGGCTAGGAATTTTCTTGCTATTTTAATAAATTGAAAATACTTACTAAGTAGACCACAATTTTCTTGAATAAAAAATTGGGCCCTTCAATGGTGCTAAGGGCTTCGATCTTGATCTTCATTCATAACGAGCCTTTAGCTAAAATTGACCTTCTCATGATCTTCCTTCATAATTTGCATAAACCTTTTCGTATCAAACTTGGGCCTTCTTCATTGTTTTGGACTATCTCAAACTCCAAATGGGTTGCTCTTTTATAAATAAAAACCTGTCCAAATCCTAAAACTAAAGAGCACCAATATATTAAAAGTTCGTTTGTTAATCATCAACTATTCGGCTAACAGATAGAAGTCATGGATTTGATGAAAGAGATGTAAATTAAAGGGATTGGGGAGCTTAAAGTTCACCTACCTAGAGATTCAATACCTTCTAGTTCTTCAAGCTTTTTACCTGCTGGCAAAGACACAATGGTGGGATTTGATGATGTTTTGATTAAGATCATGGACCAACTCACCCGATAACAATCTAATTTCCAAATCATCCCAATTCACGGAATGGGTGGTATTGGTAAGCAATGTTATTAAAACCGGACCGGATCGGCCGGTCCGACTGGTTGGACCGCGAACCGGTGGTTGGTCCGGTCCGGTATATCCCCTAAAACCACTTACTCCAAAAACTAGTTTGAACCGGATTGAACCGGTCCGAAACTGCTGAACCGGTGAATCGGTATGGACCGGTTCAACCCGGTTTTGAATTTCCTTTTTTTTTTTTTTTTTTTTTTTTTAATTTTTTTAATGTTAAAAATTCTTGTAAAAGTTGGGATTTGAACACCTAACCTTTAAAGTGAAACATGACTTCCTTACCATTTGAGCTACATCACTTTTGTTGAATTTTTAGTACAAAATAAAATTTATAAATTATAGAAACTTGTAGCCAAATTTATTTATAAATTAGATAATTAACTCAAATAAATATTTTACACATTATGAATGAAAATTAATACTCAAATAATAAATTTTTATTAAAATTTATTCTATAAAATATTTATTTTCAATATTATTTTTAGGATAAAGAGTCAAATCGATATAACATGCAAGTTTGACTTTGAATATTAGACTTTTATACATAACCATATTTTAAAATTTATGAATTTCTTAGTTTGTTGTATTTTTAACTTACAATTTTAAATTTTTATAAAGAAATATAATCATTTATATGAGCATACAAATTAGTACCATATTACCGTTATGATATAAGTTAGATAAATATTATATGATTTAATTTTAGTATAATATAACAAATTTTATATTTTTAATCAATTGTAGGATAATGTTTAAATTTTACGCATATTACATATACTTTAAAATTAAATATATTTATTATATTATTATGACGTCATCCGGTTCGACCAGTGGTCCGACCGGTTCGACCAGTAAAACCAGTAACCAGTCGGCTCACCGGTTCACTGTCCGGTCCGGTTCTGAAAACATTGTTAGTAAGACCACACTTGCTAGAAATGTTTTCGAAAATGCTTGTATTGTGCAACATTTTGACAACCGTGCTTGGGTTACAATATCCCAAGAATATGAAATAAAACAGATTCTTTCAAGCCTTTTGATTGAATTTAAAGTTCTCACGAAAGAAATTGTTCAAGGGATGAATGAGAGCCAATTAGGTGAACAATTACATAAATATTTATTTAATAGGAGGTATTTGATTGTAATGGATGATATGTGGAATATCGATGTCTGGAACAAGATACAGTTGTTCTTTCCAGATAACGGCAACGGAAGTGGAATCATGATAACAACCAGACTTACACTCATGGCTCGTCATTTGGGATCTCCTGGCCTTGAGGCAGTGGCGGAGCCAGAATTTTTTTTCACCGGGGTCCTTATAAATTAATGAGTATTATTTAAAATATTAAAAATAAATCAGCAACAAAAACAAAAATATGACCAAACTAATTCAAACTCAAAATAAATTAAATGGAATAAAAACTATATATCTAGTAAAATTAAGAATCAATTATAAACTAAAATTTCACTAGAAAATAACATCTATGTTTAAGAAAACACCAAATCAATATATTATCGAATCAAAATAAAGTTAATCTCTTATTCATAACTCTAATCTAGACCATATATATTACTAGTAAAAAGTATTAAATAATTGACTACTATAAACATACATATTTCATACCAAGTCTTTCTCAAGAATCAATGGTTTCTCCTCTTAATATGAAAAACTCGATCCAATTTTTTTCTTTTTGTACTTAGTATATTTGTTTTGCACGTTTGGTTTAAAATAGGTTCTTTTGTGAGAATATAGAAGAAGATGAAAGACAGATTGATATGAAAATCGAGAAACTCTTGATATTTAACAAATGTCAATCCCTAAAAAGTATTATTAGCGTTATAGTATGATTCAAATTACAAAATAAAAAAATAAAAAAAAATTAGAGTTTGAGTTAATGTCCACTTTGTAACTCTTAAATTTATCAAATTCTAATAAACATGGACCCTTTTTATTAGAATTTTAATTTTAATTGAGTGTCCACAGTCCACTAAAAGAAAATCATAAATTATTTTATAGTTTAACATAAATATATTAATATACCGTATATATACTTATACACACTGCTTGGGAGCAAAATTTCAGGGGGGTCCATGCACCCCCCTGCCTATAGTGTAGCTCCGCCGGTGCCTTGAGGTGAATTTTCTAGATGAAGATAAAAGTTGGAATCTACTTCGTCAAAAAGGTGTTTGGCCAACAAAAATGTAATACTGAATTGGAGGAAATTGGGAAAAAGATTGCTAAAAATTGTAAGGGACTCCCTTTGTCCATAGTGGTGATCGCAGGAATCCTTGCAAAGTCGAACATGACACGAGAAGAGTGGGTTCATGTTGCAAATGAAGTTAACTCTATTGCAAGTCTAGTGAATGATGGACATTTCTCGAAAATATTATCATTGAGTTATAAAAACTTGCCTGTTCATCTAAAACCATGTTTCCTCTACATGGGAGTTTTTCCCGAAGACGATGAGATCGAAGTGCACCGGCTTATCAGACTATGGGTTGACGAGGGATTTCTAAAACCAAATAAAGATAAAGTCCTTGAAAAGGTTGCAAATGAGTACCTTATCGATCTTATTGATAGAAATCTCGTTATGGTTCACAAGCATGAGTTTGGGGAAATTAAAACCTTCAAAATCCATGATCTTATGGGAGATATGTGCTTAAGGGAAGCTGTAAAAGAAAAGTTTATTTGTGTCATAGGGGAAAAAGGTTCTGACAGTTCACAAGCCTTACACAATCATAGTCGCATTGTTATTGAAGGAAGAAAAAAACAGCAAAATGATTCTGCCCATTTAAGAAATCAAGGTGTTGTATCAATCATATCTGATACTGTGGTTTCAAAAGAAAAAAAAGAGCAATAAGATCCTCCGTTCAATCACATTTAATAATGTGTTGGATTTTACGTATTCATCCTTGATTGGTTGTAAATTGATAAGGGTAGTGAATGGTGATCAATCTGATTTACTCAAAATCGCTTTCAATCTAGTCAACTTAAGGTACCTTAATATTCAGTTTAAATATTATTATGAGAAGAAGGGTCCTCTCAAGTTACCATCTACACTAAAGCTACTATGGAACCTACAAACCTTAATTATTGAAGGAGCTTCTATGAAAACTACTACACCACCTGAAATTTGGGAGATGAAACAACTTAGACATCTCCGCATGTATCCGATTTCTCTGCCTATATATCTTCCAATTGAGTTGAAACACCTAAATACTCTCTTAGCCTTAGGAATATTTAACCTAACCTGTTGTGATGTAAGGGTTGTCAAGAGAATACCCAATATTAAGAATTTAAAAATTCATTATGCTAATTTTTGGGGGGCTTCGGATAGAGGAGAAGACTATTTTCTCAACAATCTTCAATATTTTGATAAACTCGAATCACTTTCTATTGTCGTTGGTTATAGATTTTCAAAAGGAATTCCTTTGTTGGAAAATCTAACTTTTCCACAATCACTCAAGAAGTTGTTTTTAAATAGGAGTTGCATATCTTGGGAACATATGTCGATAATACGTAGTTTACCCAATCTTGAAATGCTCATATTAAGAGACGATGCCTTCATTGGAGAGGAGTGGAACCCAATTAATGGACAATTCCTTTCCCTGAAATACATGTCAATTGAATTGTGTAAAAAGCTAAAGGTCTGGAATGCAGATAGCATCCATTTCCCAAACCTTGAGCAACTTTTGCTGTTGTACATGGACAGTTTGAAAGAGATACCATTGGATATAGGAGAAATATCAACTCTTCAATCGATTAAATTAAATTTCTATTGTGATTCCGTTGTGCATTCAGTAATCGATATATTAGATGAGCAAGACGATAATGATCGCATTCAAGTTGAAGTTAAACTCAGCAGGCTGTTGAACAATTCGGGGATTTTGAAAGTAAGAGATAATCTCAAGTTCACTATGTATTAAAGGAGATGTACGAATGGATCAAAAAAGAAAGGAGAGGTACAAATTTAACAAAGAAAAAGGTCAGCCTCTAACCTTAAGTTTCTTACTTAAATCAATGGTCAATTTGTCTGTTGGATGATTTTTTACTGTTTGCTCTAGAACAATGTTCTATTTATTTTAATTATCAAATTTCATGACTAGTGGAAATTATTTTAAGCCTCTGTTTTTAACTTGTGAAATAATAGAACACTTTTTCAAATTTCAAAAGTCAGTTTTATCAATGTGGATAAAGATAAAATGTTGAAATTGTGATTCTCTTTTGGTTGTAGACTTTAATGGGCTTTTGACACTTTGCATCCTAGAATTATTGAATTTTTGCACTTTGCACCCTGACTTAAAAGTTTTAGCACTTTACATCCTGGATATATAATTTAGTTGGCACTTTGCACCTTAGTGTGTGTCAGGGTGCAAAGTGCCAAAATCCTATATTTTCAGGGTGTAAAATGCCAAAAACTCAACTTGAATTTATTGATTTTTATCTTTGTTTCTTGTGATAAAGCTAAAATGCTGAAATTATGATTCTCATTTGGTTTTAAACTTTAATTTTATTGATTTTTATTTTTGTTTCTTGTTTTTCCTGCGTTAGGACCTGAACAAAGGATTGGTTCATTCGTCGAAATTGAAGTGTCACTCAATAACATCTTCAATCTCAATTGTGTACAAAAAAACGAAGACACTACACTGAAACATTATGACTGGTATGGAGATAATAATGGAGCATATCATCCTTGATCAGCTTCTGTGTCACCTGCGAAGGAGAAGAAGAGCAGATTAGTTTTCAATTTTAGGAATTAGGTTTTCCCGTTTGTAAATTGTTATAAGTTTATTCTATTTTGTTTCCTTTATTTTAATTGTTTAAGTTAAAACGCTTCTATCAAATTATTAAAGCGTGGTTTATGTTTTAGTTAGTTAGTGTAAGTCGGTTAGGTATTTGTATAAATAGGTGCAGGGTTCTATCCTAGTTTGTAACATACACTCTATTTTTTACACTTGAATTTCATTCAATATTTTTCCAGTTTCTCTCTTCAAGATTTGAATCCCAATTCATCTTCTTCCTCGCAAATTCTTCAATGAATGTATGAATTGTAATAGATAATTTCAATGTTTTTTTTTTTAAATTTTGATTGTGTGTTTGAAGATTCTTTAAATATTGGTATGAATAAGTAAAACATGAATTTTAAGACCTATTTGGGTTTTTCGTGTGAAATGTTGTATTATAATTTGAATGATATTTTCGACTGGTTTTGATTTTGTGTGTAATGTTGTATTATAATTTTTGAATGATATTTAAGACTACTCTTGATTTTGTGTGAAAGGTTGTATTATAATTTTAATTTTCACAAGAGTGGATTGCACTTTTCATTTTCCAAATTTCACTTGTGGTGTCAAACTATATGCCGATTTTTATTTGTAGTACCATAAAAATCGATGCCGACACATTTGGTATCATAATTTAAGAAACTGAATCATTTTTTGTACCGCCGTTAAATATCACTATTAAGTAATGACATGGCAGTTAAGTCTTATTGCAAAATTGATGTCATTATTTATGTTGACTGACAATTTTACCTCATAACATTTCAGGCTGGCAAAATAACCCCACATCTTTAAATTTATTAATGATTTTAGTCCACATTATTGTCCAATTTCAAAATTGGCTCGAAAAAGACACGTGTGGATCAATTTGGAGATTTTATTTGTAATATTTACATATTTATTTAACTAATTTGTATCTATAAACAATATTAATAGATCAAATAATACTTTACTATAAATTCGACAAATTTTTTTTTTTTAAAAGTCTAAAATTTATATAATAGTATTAACTTATTTAATATGTGTTGGTCCCAAGTGGTCAGAAGAGGTTTAGAGGGGGGGGGGGGGTGAATAAACCTCTTTAAAATTTTCTTGCAATTATAACTTTAAAACTTTTCTTCAACTGAACAGACTAAGCTGATCAGATTAGTAAGTTACAACTCTGTTCGCGAACAAATCTTTGAACAGATTTGTTGACCACTCGTCTGATGGTTACTTAGCTGATTTGTTAAAATCAGTTTTAATACTTAGAGTACTTGCAGCGGATTTTCAAAGTGTTTTTCACAAGTAATCTTTGTAGTTTGAAAAATGTTTCCCCAGTTTTATAAACTCCTTTTTAACTCTTTTTCAAACAGTTAACTTAAATGTGTTTTTATGCAAACAGAGAATATGCAGATTTAAAACAATGTAAAAACACAATCAATTTTTATAGTGGTTATATGGATTTGAATATCCTTTAGTCCACTCTTCCAAGTCACTCAGATCTTGGGTTATACTATAATCACAAAGTTTACAGTATACTCTGCTTGCGTCGAACAACAAATGAAACGACCACAAGTTCGCAATAGGAAATCACACAGAAGACCTATTCTCTGAAGTTTGATCACTCACAAAGATGGATCACAACTCCGCACAACACTCTTGTTTACAAAATCACTCAGAAGATGTATTTTTCTTGATTCTTCAACTCTGCTTTCGTCAACAAATGACTCAGCTGATGAGTGAGCTGTTCTTGAGACTTAGGAGAATTCTGCTTCGAAAATTTCTCTCAGAAAGTGTGTTGCTTGTTTCCTCTTCGTCTCTTACAGCTATTTATACTTGAGGATTGAAAAATGTCCGTTGAAGAGAGACAAGATTCAAATTCCTCGAGTACTGGTCCTTAAAATCCGCGAACGGCTCTTTTGCAGTCTGCCCGTACTTGAACAGTACTATTCTGCAGGCAGCATTAAATGCAGCATTAAATGCACTCTTCTGATGCGAAGCATTTCTTCAATCATTTGTCTTTAATAACCTTGTACTTCAGCATTTATTACTCCAAAGGGCATTTATTACCGTTGGGAACACTTCTTGATCTTCTTCACTTGGCTGACGAAAGTACACGTCTGATGGCGAACTCGGCTGATCTCAAACTTGAACAAATCTGATTTGAGTCGGCTGATTTTCATCCGTCTGATAACTTTACTTCAGCAGATCAGAAGTCTTGGACCTTGAAATTTTGACTCTTCTGATGTCTTCTTGTACTTAGTCAAAATCTCTTACGAAGGGATCATCAGCTAAGTTACTCCATACTTTAGCCAATATTGAAGTTTTGGAATGCATCAAAACCTCCCTTCTAAAATTGTCTTTAGTGCCTTCATCTTCATCCTTATCCAACAATTTCCCCCTTTTTGATGATGACAAAACTTCAGCTAAGTACCTGTTAAATACCTAAGCTAAAGAATGTAATCCTCAAAATTTTCTGAGATAGAAAAAGTTTATTGGATTGAACTTGACTTTTCATTAATATTGAAAAAAAAAATTACAGAGTACAAGTTCATCAGATGAGATTTCTGAAGAAATAGATAAAGTAAACTGATTACAAGGATTTTTCAATTTCTAACTATCAGCTTCTTCATCTGATCCTTCCAGCACTTCTTCATACTCGTAAGATGATTCTTCATCATCTTCTTCTTCATCAGCTTCTTCTTCCAAGGTTGCTTTGGCAGCTTCCATCTTTTCTTTAAGTTGTTGCTGTTCTTGAAGGGCTTTCAAAGCTTCCATGGCCTTTCTGGCAGATTCAGTGTTCTTGTACTTGGTAGTTTCTTTTTCAATCTTTTCTTCTTCTTTTTCTTCTTCTTCTACCTTTCCAAGCTTTACAGTCTTGTCAGCAGTGTCTTCAGTTTCCTTGGCTTCAACAGTTGCAGCAGCAGTATCTTCCTTAGTTGTTTCTTCAGCAGCAGGTTCCTCAGCTGTTTCTTCTTCAACAGCAGGTTCCTTAGCAGGTTCCTTGGCTGTTTCTTCTTCAACAGCAGCAGCAGGTTCCTTAGCTGTTTCTTCCCTATTATCTTCCCCCTTTTTGTCATCATCAACTCTGATGACAGTAGAAGGTTCAACAGCAGGGTTGAGAGCAACTGTTGGAATCTTCACTCCAGCACACAAAGCCTTGAGATTCTGATTGACAACATCGTGACTAGCTGTAAGATTAAGAATATCAGTGCTGATGATGTCAGTCTTGTCATTGAAGTAGTCAATATTCAGGTTGACAGTTGCAATTTCATCTTGTACGGATTGTACAACATTTCCTACTTCATTCAGCAACCCTAGATTGACTTCCTTTTCTTCTTCACTGACTTTGATGAAGGTTGCAGTCAGATCAGCGATCTTGTGTTCAGCTCTTTGAAGTGCAGCATGAAGATGATTAACATCGATCTTCACATCCTCCACATTTCTGTTCATTTCAGTCAAGCTGTTCACTAACTGCAGGGAGTGATCCTCAGGAATAGGAATACTTGTGATTTCAGTCTTGATGATCTTTTCTGTAGACTGTTGCACAGATTCCAGCTGAAGCTTATTTGATTCTGTCAGTTCTTCTTTAAGCTCTGTCTTCAGCTCCTCTTTAACCTTCAATAGCTGCTTTTGATGCTTCTCTTCCAGCTCCTTTAGTTGATTTTCCATCAGCATCTGGATTGCTTCCATCAGTGATGAATGTTTATCAGCTGATGAAGCAGAAGCAGCAGCTTCATCCTTTTCTTCATGTTCCTGGTGGATAGGAACTTCTTCCATCTTCACATCCTGATGATCTGCAGAATCCTCAGCTTTCCACTCAATGGCTAAGGGTTCATCAGCAATCTTTTCAGCAGACTTGTCAGTGGCCTGTTCAGCAGACTTGTCTTCATGCTGGTCAGCAGACTTATCAGCAGCATGATCAGCAGACTTGTCTTCAACAGCTTGATCAGCAGGCTTGACTTCAGGCTTGTCCGCAGCTTTATGTTCATCAGTAATGTCGTCGTAGAACAGATTAGTGATGGTTCCATCTTCATTAAAGCAAGTTGTCTGTCTAATCTGCCTAACAATAATCCAAGGGTTGACAAACGCATTGTTTCCCTTAGGGACTTCATAGTACGGTTGTACTTCCTTGCCAAAGATGATTTGCTGGATACTTGGCAGTAGAGGCAAATCACTTGAACAGCCTTGTTGATACTTAGACTTTTTAACCCATCTCTTCAGGGCAGTCATAACAGCAAACTTAATTGCTCTTTCTTCAGCATCTTCAGACTTCTTCTTCTTATCAGGCAAGGTGCTCTTAATCTTCTTGGCCTCCTCCAATGCAAAGCCTTTTGCATAACCATGCATGATATCTCTCACATGGCTGGGATCCAGGGCCTTTTGAATGGAGTCCGTTTTCAGCCAAGATAGAACCCAACGTTCTTCTTCAGCTAACTCCTTCATTGTTTGAAGTTCTGTTATTGATCTGTTCAGCCTGTTGTCTCTCCAACTGATATACCTTTTCTTCTCCTGGTTGAACAGAGTTCTTAGCATAAGCTTTTGATCATAGTAAGCTAAGGCCTTTTCAAACTTCTTGAAAAGTTCCTTGTCAGCGTACACTATTTCAAATGCTTTTCGAACTTCAAATTTGTCCTTTGATTTCTTTTCCTTGGGGGCAGGCAGTAATATTCTTTTCTTATCTTCTTCCTTTTTGCCTTCTCCAATCTTGATGCCACCTCCATGGACAGGTCCATAGGCATCAGTCTTGCTCAGTTCAATCACCAAAGCCAGTTCAGCATCTTCAGCAGCTTTTCTTTCTGCTGCAGACATTTTTCTTCTGGCTTCATCCTTTGCAGCTTGAGCATTGCTTAACTCAAGAGCCTTTTTCTCTTCAAGCTCATCTTGCTTCCTCTGTTCAGCTTCCTCCCTTGCTTTCTTGTCAGCTTTAGAGATTTTCTTTCTCTTAAACACTATCTTCCTTTTTCCTTTGTCAATGGGAGCAGGGGCTGGTCCAGCAGATGATATGGGATCAGCAGCTATAGGATGTATGATTTGAACATCTGGATCGTCTTGAGGTTGAGCAGCCTCAGCAGTTGGTGCAGTCTGGGTAGTCTGTTGCTCATCAGCTTTGTCAGCAGTGGAAGCTTCAACAGCTTCAACTGGTCTTTCAGCAGACTCTGGACTTGATCTCACCAAATCCACCAACTCAGTATCCTTTTCTATGAAGGACATCTGCTTTCTTGCAGAACTCTTGGTTCTTCCTTCACGAAATGTAGAAGCAGCTGTATCTCTCTGTTGGCTCCTCGTTCGTTTAGAGACACTTTCAGCAGGCTTCTCTGCTGATGGAGTTCTTGAAGGTGATGCAGGGGATCCAGTCCTTACATCAGCTATTATATTTTCAACGATCTTAGTGGCTTCAGCAGCAGAAGTCACTTTCTCCATTTGCTTTGCTTCTTTCTTTTTAGGCTCAACAGCAGCCTTCTTCTTTTTAGTCTCAACAGCTAAAGTGGCTGTTTTGACTAACCTCCTTTGTCTTTTGGCAGGGACTTCCTTCTGACCCTCATCATCAGCTTCTTCAGGCTCTTCAGCCTTCCTCTTTTGAACAGGCATGTACTTGGACAATGCCTTTGATTTGTGAATCTCTTTTCCATTCTTCATAACACAACCCAGCTTCGACAGAAGGTAGCTGATTGTGATTCTGTGATTGGTTGAGGGGCCTTTGCCTTTCTTATCATCAAGAAAATCAGCCAATATGTACCAGACTATGATTGACCAGTTGACCTCCAGTCCATAGTATATGGCAGCCATGATGCTGAACCTCTTCATAGTAACAGCATCTAGTGAAAAAGTGCAGTTCTCGATCAGTTTTGACACCATATCAGCCATCCGCTGATATTCATCCTTTAGTTGTTTCTTCCTTATGTTTCCAGACAAAACTTCCCCTTCCTTGGCGCAGATCGCCCAGAACTGTTGGTGCTTATCCTCTGTCAGTATAGTGACGTCATGTCGTCCACTGTTGGGAAGCCCAAACGTCTCATGAAGAACAGCTGGTGTAATAGTGACAGATATGTCTCCCACTGAAGCTTTAATCTCCAGTTTGTTGTAGTCAACTTTCGCTGTGTTGTAGTAATCCATCACTTGATCAGTCCAGATGACTCCTTCGTGGTATTCCATGAAATTAACCAGCGAAGCAGCTTTGAACTTTTCGAGCAGTTCTTTCATCAGATCCGTACCAGATTGGTAGTAAGATTCATACACGAGGTACATGCCTTCAGCAGCCATTTCAGATCTGTAGAGGTTAGAAAGAAAAACAGAGAGAAGTATGCAGAGAATTGCAGTAATTTTCTCACAAGTACTTTTGAATGCTTAGAGTGCGTAAAGAGCTACTCGACTGATCAGATGGGGATTTATAGAGTTAGGGTATCTTGAATTTCGTGATACCAGCCAACCGTTAGATCCGTTTTTCTGTCAGTGTTGATCGTGCGGCGTCAGTTACGACTTTTCAAATTCAAAAGATATTTAATGAGGAGCGGGAATATGTACCGCCCGTCAGTTACTTATAAAAGCGTGTTTTGAATAGAACGTTTTAAAGAGTTTCGCTTTTGTTAAAGTAATCAGATGAGTAAGCTAAATACTTATCTGATGGACCACTGTCCTGATGACAATGCTGTTATCAGAGAATGCCAATAGCTGATAACCTTCCTCAGCTGTTTGTCAATCCAGCTAGATAAAATAACTTTTAATCTTCGATAGTTGAGTCTTCTGATGAAAACATAACTTCAACTAACTGTCATTAACATATTTCATCTTTAATTCAGAAGTACCGCTAGTCTTACACGTTCCCCCTGAGTTTAAGAATTCATAAGTTAACTAGTCTGTTGAGAGTTAATCCTTGAAGATAATAAACGATGATTAAGCTGTTGAACTCCAGTCTTCTGATGAGTTCCCCCTCAGCTTATGCATCCAAATTTAGTAGTCCTAGCTCAGCTCTTAAAGTTGAGAACCTTGCTTCACTTAGAGGTTTAGTGAAGATATCAGCAATCTGATTATCAGTATGAACATACTCAATCAATACATTGCCTTTTTCCACATGATCTCTAATGAAGTGATGCTTGATCTCTATATGCTTAGTCCTTGAATGACTTGTAGTGTTCTGAGTAAGTGAGATTGCACTTGTATTGTCACAGTAGATTGGAATTCCACTGATCTTGATGTTATAATCTTCTAGTTGATGCTTCAACCAAAGTATCTGTGCACAACAAGCTCCAGCAGCTATATATTCAGCTTCAGCAGTAGATATAGAAACTGAAGTCTGTTTCTTACTCATCCATGAGATCAGACGACTACCTAAGAACTGACAAGCACCTGTTGTGCTCTTTCTGTCAATCTTGCAGCCAGCAAGGTCTGAATCTGAATAACCAATAAGCTCAAATCCAGATTCTCTAGGATACCACAATCCCAATTCTTGAGTGCCCTTTATATATTTCAGTATCCTCTTGGCAGCTAAGAGATGAGATTCTTTGGGGTTTGATTGGAATCTTGCACAGACTCCAACTGAGTACATTATGTCAGGTCTGCTTGCTGTTAGATACAACAGTGACCCTATAATGCCTCTATATTTGGTTATGTCCACTAATTTGCCATCTTCATCTTTATCCAAACGAAGACTTGTAGACATAGGAATTGTAGCAGTAGAGCTAGTTTCCATACCAAACTTCTTGAACAGATCTCTTGTGTATTTTGCTTGATTTATAAAGATTCCATCAGGTAGCTGTTTGACTTGTAAACCAAGAAAATAATTAAGTTCACCCATCATGCTCATTTCAAACTTATTCTGCATCAGCTTGGAGAACTTATCACACATCTGTTGGTTAGTTGAACCAAAAATAATATCGTCCACATATATTTGCACAATCAATATATGATCTTCCCATTCAATTGTAAACAAGGTCTTATCTACCTTACCTTTTCGAAATCCTTTTATTAAAAGAAAATCAGATAAGGTATCATACCATGCTCTTGGAGCCTGTTTCAGTCCATAGAGGGCTTTCTTCAGACGATATACTTTGTCCTCTTCTTGATAGACTTCAAATCCAGGAGGTTGTTCAACGTACACTTCTTCTTGCAATTCTCCATTGAGAAAAGCAGACTTCACATCCATCTGATAGACAGTGAAGTTCTTGTAAGCAGCATAGGCTAGAAACAGTCTGATTGCTTCAAGTCTTGCTACTGGTGCAAAAGTTTCATCAAAGTCAATTCCTTCTTCTTGACAATAACCCTTGGCCACTAGTCTTGCTTTGTTTCTGGTAACAATACCATCTTCATTCATCTTATTTCTGAATACCCACTTAGTGCCAATTACTCTTTGATGACTTGGTCTAGGAACTAAGTACCAGACTTCATTCCTTTCAAATTGATTCAACTCTTCTTGCATAGCTTCTATCCAGAAGGAATCATTGAGAGCTTCTTCAATTTGTTTAGGCTCTATTTGAGATAGAAATGTGACAAACATAGCATCTTGTGCAGCAGCTCTTCTTGTTTTCACTTCATCTAAAGGATCACCAATCACTAATTCAGGAGGGTGATTCTTGAGCCATCTGAGATCAGGTTGCAGGTCTGAATGTTGTCCTCTGTTTTGATCTTGCAACACTACTGTTGGAGATACAGTAGTAGTCTGTTGAACATTTGTCGTCTGTTGAACAGTCACTGGTCTGTCAGCTATTTGCAACTCGTCTGTTAGACAATCAGCACTGTGATTTTGAACAGCACTTGAGTTATCAGCTGAATTTAGATTAGGTAGTATGATGGGAACATATTCTTCATTTCTTCCAATATCTAACTTCTGTAGATCAGTAGACAGATCCTGATTAGCACTTTGATTCTTTTCAGAAGATTGACTTGGCTCATCAAATACTACATGGATAGATTCTTCTATTAGTAATGTTCTTTTATTAAAAACTCTATAGGCTTTACTAACAGATGAGTATCCTACAAAAACAGCTTCATCAGCCTTTTCTGCAAATGCAGTGAGGTGATTTTTCCCATTATTCAATACAAAACATTTACAACCAAAAATCTTAAAATAATGAATGTTTGGTTTCCTATTGTTCCAAACTTCATATGGAGTCTTGTTCTGATTTTTGTTGATCATACATCTGTTCTGGGTGAAGCATGCTGTATTTGTTGCTTCTGCCCAAAATCTTTGAGGCAGTTTAGCTTCAGCTATCATGGTTCTGACAGCTTCCTTTAGTGTTCTGTTTCTCCTTTCAGCAACACCATTCTGTTGAGGGGTTCTGGCAGCAGAGTATTCATGATGTATTCCTTTGATGTTACAGTACTCTTCAACAGTAGAGTTTGTAAACTCTGTCCCTCTATCTGATCTGATCTTCAATATTTTGATAGTCTTCTCATTCTGGATCAGTTCCATCAGATTAGTAAGATGTTCCTTGGTTTCACTCTTTTTCTTCATGAAAATCACCCAAGTATATCTTGAATAATCATCCACAACAGCTAGGCAGTATTTCTTTCCACCATTGCTGACTGGATCAATAGGGCCAAATAAGTCCATATGTAACAGCTCCAATATCCTTCCAGAAGATTGGTGCTTCTTGCTTTTGAAAGATGACTTGATTTGTTTACCCTTCTGACAGGCGTCACAGAGCTTGTCTTTGCTCATGACTGCTTTTGGAATTCCTTCTACCAAATCATTCTTGATTAATCTGTTGATGGTCCTGAAGTTTAAGTGATTCATTCTTTTGTGCCACAGCCAACTGACTTCACTTGGAGCAGATGCTACCAAACAAACACTTGAGTTCTTGTCAGCAGAACTCCAGTCGACTATGTAGACATTCCCTTGTCGTCTTCCAGATAAAATTACCTTCTTTGTACCTATCTGTTCGACAAAACACTTATCTGTTGAGAAGATGACTGAATATCCCTTGTCACAAAATTGACTTATGCTCAGCAGATTGTATTTGAGGCCTTTGACATATGAGACGTCAGATATCTCTATGTTTCCTCTGATTACTCTTCCTTTAGCTTTAATCTTGCCTTCTTTGCTGTCTCCAAATGTAACACTTGGACCATCCACAGCAACTGCATCAGTCAGCTCATGTATGTTTCCACACATGTGTCTTGAACATCCACTGTCCAAGTACCAGATCTTCTCTACTTTACTCCTACTCCTAATCCTAACCTACAAAACAAAAATAAAATTGTTTTAGGTACCCTTATTGAGAGGGTCCTGAAGGATTAGTTCCACCTTTGACAACCCAAGATGTTGAAGTCTTAGGCTTCTTAGGTTTCTGAGTTTTCACAGGAGCATGAACAGTTTCATTTTTATCATAATTATCAGATAAGTCATGTTGATGATCAGTATGATAAGAATAATGTTCATAAGCAGGATAAGGTGCATGATATGGAGGATATGCATGCATTGGATGAGCAGGGTAAGGTGCATAGTAACTAGGAAATTGAGGTGCATGATACATAGGATGATATGCAGCAGGTTGCACATAATATGACTCATTTCCATACCAAGCATTTTGATTTTTATTGTTCTTATGCTTCTTTGGCTTACTAGGTGCTTGCTCAACTTGTTTAGACTTAGTTTTACCACTAGTCTGATTGACTTTAGCTTTATCAGCAGACTTCTTAGGACTCTGCTGTTTGGTCTTACTAGTCTTATTTCCTACACTAGGCTCTTTGCTCTTTTTAGCCTTAGGAGATTTCTTCTCCTTTGATACTTTCTCAGGTGAAGTAGGTCTAGCAGTTTGAACATACAGAATGACCTTGCTATTGTCAGCTGATATGAATTTTTCAGTATGGTTCAACTCTTGCTTGTCCTGTTCTAAAGGCATCTTCTGTTTACTAGATGTATGCGTGGATGCAACAGATGATTTCTCATGAGACTCGATAATCTTTTCAAGTTCCATGATTTTTCCTTTATAAACTTCACATTCAGCTTTCAGAGATTCATGCTCTTGCTCAAGCTGTTTATACTCTGCTGATTCTTTTGGCTTTTCAGCTTTAAGTTTCAGTGAGTTATTTTGCTCTTTTAGCAAGCTCATCTCTTCCTTAAGCTTAACAAATTCTCCAGCAATAGTAGTATTATTTAACATCATTTGCTCTAGAGAATCAAACAATTCATTGTTTTGAGGAGTTACCTCATCCTCAGAGTCATCAGAGTCCTTTGCCATCAGGCACAGGAGAGCAGGTTTTTCTTCATCAGAAGATTCTTCATCAGACGAGTCCGAATTTGAATCAGATGAGTAGACAGCAGCAAGCTTTTCTGCTTCAGCCATCATTGCTTTCCCTCTCTGATACTTTCTTTCTTTTCTTACTTTCTTCTCCTCTTCAGTGTACTTTTCTGCTTTTGGATATGGGCAGTCTTTGATGAAGTGTCCCAATTTCCTGCAGTTGTAACACATCAGTTTTGATTTATAATCATCTTTATCTTGAGAAGAAAAGTTAGGTTTAGAAGTAGAAGCATTGTTGTATTTGTTCTTCATTTTTCTTTTGTAGAACTTCTTGAAATTGTTTATCAACAGTGCAACGTCTCCAGCAGTGTACTCCTTTTTGTTGAGTAGAGTGGCTTCATCAGATGAGTCCACTTCTGCAATTCTTTGAGCTGGTCTTCTTTGATTTTCAGCAGCAACCAGTGCAGCTGTGGGTCCTGAAGTTGAGGTTTCTTCAATACCCATCCTAGGCAGTTTATACTCATAAGCCTTGAGTACAGAAAACAGCTCTGTAAGAGAGATTTTTCCCAAATCCCTTGATTCTTCCATAGCTGTCACTTTCATGTTGAACTTTGGGGGTAGAGCCTTCAGTACCCTGTTGGTTATCTCTTTGTCTGTGAAGGTCTTTCCCAACTTTAAAACTTCATTCAATGTTCTGGTGAACCTGGTATCCATCTGATCAATGGTCTCTCCAGATTTCATCTTGAAGTTGTCCAGCTTTTCCAAAGCAACACTGAGCTGATGCTCTTTGATGGCGTCGTTTCCTTCGCTCATGTCACGAACCTTGTCCCACATCTCCTTTGCAGTTTTGCAATGTTTGACCTTGTCAAACCGATCATTATCCAGGGCTTTGGTCATGATGAAACGGCCAACTTTATCCAGATTGAACAGCTTTATTTCCTCGGCTGTCATCTCTGTCAGATCTTTTTCCACCACCATTTCAGCTTCATCTACTATGATGGTCTTGGTGAATTTGAATGGACCTTTAATGATACATGTGTACATGTTGTCATTATAGGCAGCAAGGAAAATCTCCATTCTGATTTTCCAGTCCTCAAAGGACATACCAGCAATGTGGGGAACATGGCTGATACAATCCATTTTTCAAAAAGTTTTAGTTTTTCAAAAAGATGCTCTTTTGAAAAGTTTTAAAAATCTTTGAAAAACACTCGGATCAAGCTCGTTGATCAGGCAGCTGATTCAAATGAACCACCTGCTCTGATACCACTTGTTGGTCCCAAGTGGTCAGAAGAGGTTTAGAGGGGGGGGGGGGGTGAATAAACCTCTTTAAAATTTTCTTGCAATTTTAACTTTAAAACTTTTCTTCAACTGAACAGACTAAGCTGATCAGATTAGTAAGTTACAACTCTGTTCGCGAACAAATCTTTGAACAGATTTGTTGACCACTCGTCTGATGGTTACTTAGCTGATTTGTTAAAATCAGTTTTAATACTTAGAGTACTTGCAGCGGATTTTCAAAGTGTTTTTCACAAGTAATCTTTGTAGTTTGAAAAATGTTTCCCCAGTTTTATAAACTCCTTTTTAACTCTTTTTCAAACAGTTAACTTAAATGTGTTTTTATGCAAACAGAGAATATGCAGATTTAAAACAATGTAAAAACACAATCAATTTTTATAGTGGTTATATGGATTTGAATATCCTTTAGTCCACTCTTCCAAGTCACTCAGATCTTGGGTTATACTATAATCACAAAGTTTACAGTATACTCTGCTTGCGTCGAACAACAAATGAAACGACCACAAGTTCGCAATAGGAAATCACACAGAAGACCTATTCTCTGAAGTTTGATCACTCACAAAGATGGATCACAACTCCGCACAACACTCTTGTTTACAAAATCACTCAGAAGATGTATTTTTCTTGATTCTTCAACTCTGCTTTCGTCAACAAATGACTCAGCTGATGAGTGAGCTGTTCTTGAGACTTAGGAGAATTCTGCTTCGAAAATTTCTCTCAGAAAGTGTGTTGCTTGTTTCCTCTTCGTCTCTTACAGCTATTTATACTTGAGGATTGAAAAATGTCCGTTGAAGAGAGACAAGATTCAAATTCCTCGAGTACTGGTCCTTAAAATCCGCGAACGGCTCTTTTGCAGTCTGTCCGTACTTGAACAGTACTATTCTGCAGGCAGCATTAAATGCAGCATTAAATGCACTCTTCTGATGCGAAGCATTTCTTCAATCATTTGTCTTTAATAACCTTGTACTTCAGCATTTATTACTCCAAAGGGCATTTATTACCGTTGGGAACACTTCTTGATCTTCTTCACTTGGCTGACGAAAGTACACGTCTGATGGCGAACTCGGCTGATCTCAAACTTGAACAAATCTGATTTGAGTCGGCTGATTTTCATCCGTCTGATAACTTTACTTCAGCAGATCAGAAGTCTTGGACCTTGAAATTTTGACTCTTCTGATGTCTTCTTGTACTTAGTCAAAATCTCTTACGAAGGGATCATCAGCTAAGTTACTCCATACTTTAGCCAATATTGAAGTTTTGGAATGCATCAAAACCTCCCTTCTAAAATTGTCTTTAGTGCCTTCATCTTCATCCTTATCCAACAATATGTAATAAAATAATAAAGTTATATATTATTAATAAATATTTATAATTTTTTTAAAAAAAAAAGCCATCCCATCCCCCCCCCCCATAACCCCCTCCCCCCCTCAAATTCATCAGCCAACTTCAATACAAAGGCAATCTAAACCACAAATCTGAATTAGAAACAGTGTTTTAAAAACCGGATCGGACTTGTCGGTTCGAACGGTTTAATCAGTAACCAATTGCCAATTCGATCCGATTAATCCTTCAAAACCAATTTTGTTCCTGATCAGTTTGAACCGAAAAGAGGGGTATAAAACCGGTAAAATCAATGAACAAGTGAACCGATTGAACCAGTGATTCACTTATAAAAATAAAAAAATTATGCTTATTTCTCTTCTGCGACTTTTAAACTTCAACAATACTCTCACATATCTTTTTCTATTTTTCACTTTGAATTAAACAAAATCAACAAGAAACAAAAAAATCTTATATATAATAAGTTATATAAATATATTTGAGTATCAAATTCATTAGAAAAGTCATTTTTTTCACAAACTTCAAGTATTTTAATTTTTTTTATATAAAATGACAAAATTCATCAATAATTTCTCTTTTTCATATGTGATTAGTAATAAAATTATTGTTTTTGATATGGTGTTTATTATAATTTGAATTATTACGTTGATCATGTTATTTTTGCGGAATTTACACACGCAAATAAACGCAAGTGCACGTATCGAACAAGTAATAAAGAGTAAGTATAAGAGTATCGTCTCCACAGGGACTTGACTAATATCTACCAATTCCAATTCCTAATTTACTTTTAATATGGTTCCTAATTCAAATATATTTTCAGGTTCAATTAAACTAGATTAACTAAATGAATTAACTAACCTAAGTACTTGGATTGAGTTTGAATAATGAGAAGAGAAACCTAAGGTTATAATCCACTATGTTATCTATCGATTGCTCAATTGAGATTTTCGTAATTATTGTGGTGACAAGAGTGCTACCCGAGGATTCAAATATATTCCTACGTATCTTCCGAATTACGTAAGAACCTAATGTATTATACAAATCGATCCTATTCCTAGGTGATTCATAAATAACACAAAGCATTAAACACGAACCTCATGTAACGGGTATAAACGCCTTAAGTATATTCCTATCCTAAGAGTCGTTTACTATTTAATTTCCTATCTAATCCTAATCTCCCTTTTCCAAGTTCGAAAAGAATATTAAATCTAACAACTAGGTGATCAGTTAAGTTGCAAGCATAGAGAACGAAATTAAATCAAACACAAGAATTGCCCCTAACTACGAATAATCCAATACAAATAATCAAAGTAACATGGTTTCATAAAAACTAGATCCTAAAGAATTAGTCCATGATAAATATAAGAAGAAAATAATAAAGGAAAACAAATCTGAGTTCATGTGGTTTTATAGACAAAACGATGAATCTGAGATAAAGATCTTCAATATTGCGTTCTTCTTGCTTGGGTGATCTTCAAGACTTTTCTCTTTTCTTCTTCAATCTTTGTCCAAGTAGATCTTTGATGTTGTAGGTGTATTTTATGAGAAAAGTATGTTTAGAGATGATCAAAGATGTGTAATTTCGTGACCTAGAAGTCCTTATATAGATCTACCAAGTTGAGTCCAAGAAGGAGACTTTGGGCCCAAGAATTCTCTTAAAAGCCCGCTGAAAATCGCGTCAGGTTTGCGCGACAGTTTTGCAAGTGTCATAACTCTCAGCTCCGAACTCCAAATCAAGATCCGTAAAATCTGTGGTTTAGCTAACTCATTCCTCTATGTCATAGTCAAAATTCAACTTCATTGGAGCTTCCTTGAAAGAGTTATGGTCCTCGGAGTGCACAACAAAATTTCTGACAGCTTCTTCGTTCTTGCACTACTTGACTTCATTTGATCTTTAATTCGGTGTTCTTCGCTTCCAATCATGTTCTTTGATCCAAAATAGCTTAGGCCTACAAATATGAACACAATATATAAGAAAATATCTCAATTCATGCACAAAACAATTAAACCAATGACTCGAGCGAACAAAATACAAAACTAACTAAAATTGCCTAAGATTCTACCACAACTCTAATAAAAGTAATCGAATGAGTTAAGGAAATAGACTTGATAACACTGTTTTCACAGAGTTATCACACCCCCAAACTTAAACTATTGCTCGTCCTCGAGTAATGACAAAAACTTAAACAACGACACGAACATTTACAATCATGCATCCCAAGTCAAACTACTAACCAACAATTTCAAAACGTTATGCATTCTATCATGTAGGTCCTGCGTGTGTGTGTGTATACATAAAACGAGAATGTCGGAATCACTTAGATCACTATAGCTTCGAAATCATTGAGCCTAATTGCATGAATTCCTAAATTGTCATACATATTCTCTATTTTCTTAGGTTATCATACTAATTACTAAGTTTTAGCAAAGCTTTCAGTCGAAGTTATGGAATCCTTTAAGTTTGAACTTTCACTTAGCATTTTCTTCATTAATGAGCATAACTTAAGTATATTTATCACCACTCACACTCATAACTCGTTCTAAAGAAGCAGTCAAAATAGAGGAGTGCAGAATAGTAGAATAGTTAAGTCGATGCACCCATATATCGTTCATCTTATCGCAGTCAAGTTAGAGGAGTGCAAGTATAAGTCTCAAGCGATGAGGTTTTTCAGGTCTCATACAATTGAGGATATTTTCTTTGAATTTAACTTATAGTTTTTCAATTATTTGCTTCATTTGGTTCTTGTTAAAGTTATCCTTCCCCCCAAACTTAGGCAAAACTATCACTTAGACCCTTAGCATTTTAACCCTCGAATCTAGAGATCATGTAGGCAAGAAAGGATTTCTTATGCTCTATTCTAACTATAATTCTCTAACGTCATCCTAAATTCTCGATTATGTATTCGTGCTTAAAATATGCAGGAAAAACATCAAAAACACATAAAATTTCAAAAAATTTAGTCAAAGTCGACCTAGCATGCACGAAGTAAATGCGACCTCACCCCCAAACTTAGAACAAACAGTGTCCTCACTGTGACATAAACACACGAGTTGAAACATGCCAGATTAACCAAACAGGAAAGACGAGAATATGCACATGCAGATAGTAAGACAACCACCAACAAAATATAACAGAAAATAGTGAAAAGAATACGTCCCTACGAGGCTGTGTCTGGCGGTCTCCTGCATGTCTGTCCATCCTACACATCATCCTCGGGACCGCTCGACTTCGTGGTACCATTTGGTTCACTCCACCAAAACAATCAATTCCCAAGTAGCACACCGAAACCGAAAATGTAATCAATCTCAACTACCCACACAATCAAGCAACGATCCAAGTATCTACACTCCGTTCAAGAACCCGTTCCTCCACAATCCGCAAATAATCACACACCAAAATTCAAGAATAGCAAAACGAACCCTCAAAGTAGCAATCGCAAGCAAAATCCAAGAATCGAACCAAGAAAGACAAAAATCAATGTTGTTACCGACCATTGAGAGATGCCTAACTGAGATCGAGGTGCTGCGACAGCGTTAGGGTGTCATTTAGTGGCGGTTTTGTGCAAGGGATGGCGGGGGTTAGGGTTTCGGCGAGGCTTTGGGGTGTCTGGACAGCTTGGTCGCGGCTGGGTGCGGCTGTTTTGTGGCGGAAAAGGGTGCAGCGGTGCAGCTGAGTTGACTGGTGTTCGCGGTTCGCGGCTTGGTGCGTGGTCGGCGGTTTGGAGTGGTGCTGCTATGTTCGCGTGGTGTTTCAGCGGGGCAGATCTGAGGGAGAGAGGGTCGCGGTCGCGGCTGATGGAGAGAACGAGGCTGAGGTTAGGGTTTCTGGGCGAGGGCGCCTGAAGAAGATGAAGGTGCGGCGGTGGGGTTTCGGCGAGGTTGAGCTCGCGTGGGTGAGGCGGTGTTGGTCTCGACGGGTTCGATCTGACGGAGAGAAGGTCGCAGTTGCGGCTGGGTTGAACGATTTGGGCCGGAAAAGGGTGCGGCGTCGCTGGGCGGTGGTGGTCGGTTCTGGGCGGTGGTCTCGGCTGAATAAGAAGGCCCGATCCATTTCTCTTTTTTTTTTTTTTTTTTTTTTTTTTTTTTTTAGGCCATGGCTCGATCCAAATTGAGCCATGGCCTTCCGATTCTGAAAATTTATGGCTTTTGGGCACTTGAAGTTGAGCCATGGCACGACTAAAGTTGTGCCATGGCTTAAAGCTGCTGGAATTTGTTCACTTTATTGTTCAAAACTTGAGCCATGGCCTGACTCAAGTTGTGTCATGGCTTCAAGCTGCTGGAATTTATGCACTCTTTTTTGTCACAATTGAGCCATGGCCTGGCTCCAATTGTGCCATGACTTGATTATTCTTCTTCTCCAAAATGCCCCAGTCCACGAAATATTCATCTCCTCGTTACCTTGCACCGCGATACGCCTGCAAAACCCGACAAAACACCACAGATCACACTAAAACTAAAACAAAACGAAACAAAAAATGCAAAAACAAAAACAAATTAAAGCTTGGGTTGCCTCCCAAGAAGCGCTTAGGGTTAAGTCCTTAGCTCGACTTTGATACTTCCCTTTTAAGGTGGCCAATAATCAAATAGGGTTCCATCCGGATCAAGCATAAGTCCGGGCCTTTTTGCTTTCTTTGTTGTCCCGAAATTTGGTATTTCCCTTCTAAGCTCAATTGGGACAAATTTGAACCCCGTATCGAATCGACAAGCTCTATCCCCAGGTTCAAATCTCTTGTAATCTTTACCAACTCTTATCCAAGTCACGCTTTGAGGGTGGGTATGCATATTGTAATTCGTTTTATAATCAACCCTTCCGTTTTGCGTAGCTCTCACTAATATCTCATCCACACCAAAATAAGATCCATTGCCTTTTGACTCATAAATTGGAGGTATGATAAACTCAATTGTATCCTCCTCTATCTCCATTACCTCAATCTCATCTATCAACGTCATTGACTTATTGATTTCGATGTATTCCCTGATTTGATCGTCCTCCGGAATGGTTAAGATATTTTCTTCTGCATTCGGGATCCCCTTGTTATGACGAACATCGAAACTTGTCCATTTATTGCTATGCGGCTGCCCTATTTCACTCTCAACAATAAGAGAATTTGTCTTGCTCGGCTTAGTATCTGATAATATCAAATTATCCTCTTCATTCGAGAGTGAGCCTTGAGGTAGATTACCCATTCTTAAATTGAATGCGTTAATTTCAGATTCGATCATTTTCATCTTCTCCATACAATCGGTGAATGCCATCATAAATGCAATACTTGGTTCTGTTGATGGTTGAGAATACGCTTGATCAATTTTAGATCTGATCTTTTTCATCTCCTCTATACAATCGGTGAATGCTACCATAAATGCAATAATTGGTTCTGTCGGTGGTGTCTGAGAATACTCTTGGTGGCTTGGAGGTATGAACGAGCTGGTCATCATGAAGTTTGTGTATTGATTACTATCCAGATCATCGCTCCATGGAACATTTGGGTTAGTCCCCCACCCTGAATTGTAGTTGTTGGGGGTGAAGATTCTGACCATACTGACTATCCTGAAATTGATCCATGTATAACCATGAATTTGAATTCAGTGGGCAACGATCGTACGAGTGTTCACCTGCACAATACACACAAGTCGTTCCTTCATTAAGCCAATGATAACTGCTATGATTCATATCAAATGAAGAGAACGAAAAAAAGAATAACTAACTAGGAACCAAACAAAAGAAAAATCAAAAATAAAAATTGGCAAATAAATGTTGCAAGTCCCCGGCAACGGCGCCAAAAACTTGTTGCGGAATTTACACACGCAAATAAACGCAAATGCACGTATCGAACAAGTAATAAAGAGTTAGTATAAGAGTATCGTCTCCACAGGGACTTGACTAATATCTACCAATTCCAATTCCTAATTTACTTTTCATATGGTTCCTAATTCAAATATATTTTCAGGTTCAATTAAACTAGATTAACTAAATGAATTAACTAACCTAAGTACTTGGATAGAGTTTGAATAATGAGAAGAGAAACCTAAGGTTATAATCCACTATGTTATCTATCGATTGCTCAATTGAGATTTTCGTAATTATTGTGGTGACAAGAGTGCTACTCGAGGATTCAAATATATTCCTACGTATCTTCCGAATTACGTAAGAACCTAATGTATTATACAAATCGATCCTATTCCTAGGTGATTCATAAATAACACAAAGCATTAAACATGAACCTCATGTAACGGGTATAAACGCCTTAAGTATATTCCTATCCTAAGAGTCGTTTACTATTTAATTTCCTATCTAATCCTAATCTCCCTTTTCCAAGTTCGAAAAGAATATTAAATCTAACAACTAGGTGATCAGTCAAGTTGCAAGCATAGAGAACGAAATTAAATCAAACACAAGAATTGCCCCTAACTACGAATAATCCAATACAAATAATCAAAGTAACATGGTTTCATAAAAACTAGATCCTAAAGAATTAGTTCATGATAAATATAAGAAGAAAATAATAAAGGAAAACAAATCTGAGTTCATGTGGTTTTATAGACAAAACGATGAATCTGAGATAAAGATCTTCAATATTGCGTTCTTCTTGCTTGGGTGATCTTCAAGACTTTTCTCTTTTCTTCTTCAATCTTTGTCCAAGTAGATCTTTGATGTTGTAGGTGTATTTTATGAGAAAAGTATGTTTAGAGATGATCAAAGATGTGTAATTTCGTGACCTAGAAGTCCTTATATAGATCTACCAAGTTGAGTCCAAGAAGGAGACTTTGGGCCCAAGAATTCTCTTAAAAGCCCGCTGAAAATCGCGTCAGGTTTGCGCGACAGTTTTGCAAGTGTCATAACTCTCAGCTCCGAACTCAAAATCAAGATCCGTAAAATCTGTGGTGTAGCTAACTCATTCCTCTATATCATAGTCAAAATTCAACTTCATTGGAGCTTCCTTGAAAGAGTTATGGTCCTCGGAGTGCACAACAACATTTCTGACAGCTTCTTCGTTCTTGCACTACTTGACTTCATTTGATCTTTAATTTGGTGTTCTTCGCTTCCAATCATGTTCTTTGATCCAAAATAGCTTAGGCCTACAAATATGAACACAATATATAACTAATCTAAGTACTTGGATTGAGTTCGAATAATGAGAAGAGAAACCTTGGGTTACAATCCACTATGTTATCTATCGATTGCCCAATTGACATTTTCGTAATTATTGTGGTGACAAGAGTGCTACCCAAGGATTCAAGTATATTCCTATAACACAAAGCATTAAACACGAACCTCATGTAACGGGTATAAACACCTTAAGTATAATCCTATATTAAGAGTCGTTTACTATTCAATTTCCTATCTAATCCTAATCTCCCTTTTCCAAGTTCGAAAAGAATATTAAATCTAACAACTAGGTGATCAGTCAAGTTGCAAGCATAGAGAACGAAATTAAATCAAACACAAGAATTGCCCCTAACTACGAATAATCCAATACAAATAATCAAAGTAACATGGTTTCATAAAAACCCTAGATCCTAAAGAATTAGTTCATGATAAATATAAGAAGAAAATAATAAAGGAAAACAAATCTGAGTTCATGTGGTTTTATAGACAAAACGATGAATCTGAGATAAAGATCTTCAATATTGCGTTCTTCTTGCTTGGGTGATCTTCAAGACTTTTCTCTTTTCTTCTTCAATCTTTGTCCAAGTAGATCTTTGATGTTGTAGGTGTATTTTATGAGAAAAGTATGTTTAGAGATGATCAAAGATGTGTAATTTTGTGACCTAGAAGTCCTTATATAGATCTACCAAGTTGAGTCCAAGAAGGAGACTTTGGGCCCAAGAATTCTCTTAAAAGCCCGCTGAAAATCGCGTCAGGTTTGCGCGACAGTTTTGCAAGTGTCATAACTCTCAGCTCCGAACTCCAAATCAAGATCCGTAAAATCTGTGGTGTAGCTAACTCATTCCTCTATATCATAGTCAAAATTCAACTTCATTGAAGCTTCCTTGAAAGAGTTATGGTCCTCGGAGTGCACAACAACATTTCTGACAGCTTCTTCGTTCTTGCACTACTTGACTTCATTTGATCTTTAATTTGGTGTTCTTCGCTTCCAATCATGTTCTTTGATCCAAAATAGCTTAGGCCTACAAATATGAACACAATATATAACTAATCTAAGTACTTGGATTGAGTTCGAATAATGAGAAGAGAAACCTTGGGTTACAATCCACTATGTTATCTATCGATTGCCCAATTGAGATTTTCGTAATTATTGTGGTGACAAGAGTGCTACCCAAGGATTCAAGTATATTCCTACGTATCTTCCGAATTACGTAAGAACCTAATGTATTATACAAATCGATCCTATTCCTAGGTGATTCATAAATAACACAAAGCATTAAACACGAACCTCAAGTAACGGGTATAAACACCTTAAGTATATTCCTATATTTAGAGTCGTTTACTATTCAATTTCCTATCTAATCCTAATCTCCCTTTTCCAAGTTCGAAAAGAATATTAAATCTAACAACTAGGTGATCAGTCAAGTTGCAAGCATAGAGAACGAAATTAAATCAAACACAATAATTGCCCCTAACTACGAATAATCCAATACAAATAATCAAAGTAACATGGTTTCATAAAAACCCTAGATCCTAAAGAATTAGTTCATGATAAATATAAGAAGAAAATAATAAAGGAAAACAAATCTGAGTTCATGTGGTTTTATAGACAAAACGATGAATCTGAGATAAAGATCTTCAATATTGCGTTCTTCTTGCTTGGGTGATCTTCAAGACTTTTCTCTTTTCTTCTTCAATCTTTGTCCAAGTAGATCTTTGATGTTGTAGGTGTATTTTATGAGAAAAGTATGTTTAGAGATGATCAAAGATGTGTAATTTCGTGACCTAGAAGTCCTTATATAGATCTACCAAGTTGAGTCCAAGAAGGAGACTTTGGGCCCAAGAATTCTCTTAAAAGCCGCTGAAAATCGCGTCAGGTTTGCGCGACAGTTTTGCAAGTGTCATAACTCTCAGCTCCGAACTCCAAATCAAGATCCGTAAAATCTGTGGTGTAGCTAACTCATTCCTCTATATCATAGTCAAAATTCAACTTCATTGGAGCTTCCTTGAAAGAGTTATGGTCCTCGGAGTGCACAACAACATTTCTGACAGCTTCTTCGTTCTTGCACTACTTGACTTCATTTGATCTTTAATTTGGTGTTCTTCGCTTCCAATCATGTTCTTTGATCCAAAATAGCTTTGGCCTACAAATATGAACACAATATATAACTAATCTAAGTACTTGGATTGAGTTCGAATAATGAGAAGAGAAACCTAGGGTTATAATCCACTATGTTATCTATCGATTGCCCAATTGAGATTTTCGTAATTATTGTGGTGACAAGAGTGCTACCCAAGGATTCAAGTATATTCCTACGTATCTTCCGAATTACGTAAGAACCTAATGTATTATACAAATCGATCCTATTCCTAGGTGATTAATAAATAACACAAAGCATTAAACACGAACCTCATGTAACGGGTATAAACACCTTAAGTATATTCCTATATTAAGAGTCGTTTACTATTCAATTTCCTATCTAATCCTAATCTCCCTTTTCCAAGTTCGAAAAGAATATTAAATCTAACAACTAGGTGATCAGTCAAGTTGCAAGCATAGAGAACGAAATTAAATCAAACACAAGAATTGCCCCTAACTACGAATGATCCAATACAAATAATCAAAGTAACATGGTTCCATAAAAACCCTAGATCCTAAAGAATTAGTTCATGATAAATATAAGAAGAAAATAATAAAGGAAAACAAATCTGAGTTCATGTGGTTTTATAGACAAAACGATGAATCTGAGATAAAGATCTTCAATATTGCGTTCTTCTTGCTTGGGTGATCTTCAAGACTTTTCTCTTTTCTTCTTCAATCTTTGTCCAAGTAGATCTTTGATGTTGTAGGTGTATTTTATGAGAAAAGTATGTTTAGAGATGATCAAAGATGTGTAATTTCGTGACCTAGAAGTCCTTATATAGATCTACCAAGTTGAGTCCAAGAAGGAGACTTTGGGCCCAAGAATTCTCTTAAAAGCCCGCTGAAAATCGCGTCAATTTTGCGCGACAGTTTTGCAAGTGTCATAACTCTCAGCTCCGAACTCCAAATCAAGATCCGTAAAATCTGTGGTGTAGCTAACTCATTCCTATATATCATAGTCAAAATTCAACTTCATTGGAGCTTCCTTGAAGAGTTATGGTCCTCGGAGTGCACAACAACATTTCTGACAGCTTCTTCGTTCTTGCACTACTTGACTTCATTTGATCTTTAATTTGGTGTTCTTCGCTTCCAATCATGTTCTTTGATCCAAAATAGCTTAGGCCTACAAATATGAACACAATATATAACTAATCTAAGTACTTGGATTGAGTTCGAATAATGAGAAGAGAAACTTAGGGTTATAATCCACTATGTTATCTATCGATTGCCCAATTGAGATTTTCGTAATTATTGTGGTGACAAGAGTGCTACCCAAGGATTCAAGTATATTCCTACGTATCTTCCGAATTACGTAAGAACCTAATGTATTATACAAATCGATCCTATTCCTAGGTGATTCATAAATAACACAAAGCATTAAACACGAACCTCATGTAACGGGTATAAACACCTTAAGTATATTCCTATATTAAGAGTCGTTTACTATTCAATTTCCTATCTAATCCTAATCTCCCTTTTCCAAGTTCGAAAAGAATATTAAATTTAACAACTAGGTGATCAGTCAAGTTGCTAGCATAGAGAACGAAATTAAATCAAACACAAGAATTACCCCTAACTACGAATAATCCAATACAAATAATCAAAGTAACATGGTTTCATAAAAACCCTAGATCCTAAAGAATTAGTTCATGATAAATATAAGAAGAAAATAATAAAGGAAAACAAATCTGAGTTCATGTGGTTTTATAGACAAAACGATGAATCTGAGATAAAGATCTTCAATATTGCGTTCTTCTTGCTTGCACTACAAGAAAAACCGGTTTTAGCAACTGTAGTGTTTGGTCGCTGAAAGAGAGAAAATCGTTGCTAAAAGCTATAGTGACCAAGGGGGAGTTGGTTACTCTAATTGGCTACTAAAAGTCTGCAGCGACGAATCTTTATCATGGATGCTGAAAGTGTGTGGTTCAGTGACCAAATACTTGCGGTCTCTATTGATGCGTCAATTAGCAACAATATTTTTGCTCACTAATGTAGCATTTTATGATCTATGTTGTATTGTCTTGGTGGCTGTAGCTTTGAAAATAGCTACAATAATTTATGCTTAGTGACGAACCAATAATGGTCTCTAAAGAAACGTGTATTAGTAACAATATGTTTGCTTGCTAATGTGGGCATAATGTGTCACTGTAGCTTTGTTATGGTCACTATAGGTATGCATATAGCAACAAAAAATATATAATTTGCGACCAACTATCACTTGTCTATAAAAAGTATTCTACTGCAACAAAAAAATCTCTCGCTGAAACATAAATACATGGCCACTGTAGAAATTGCATGGTTGTTATAGGTATATATATAGCAACCATATGATATGGTAGATAAAAGAATTTTTTTATCAACTACCCTATTGTGTGGTTGATAAATAGTGATCTTTTACCAACCATATAATGCGATTGCAAAAGATTATTTACTGACCATATAATTTTACAATAGAAACCGTAGAAATTTTGTTGCTGAAAAATGTTCTTTTATCTACCAGATATTTACGAGTTTAGCAACTATATAGTTTTGGTTGGTAATGTAGCAATTGTTTTACCAACCATGTTAGCATTGTCGATAAAAATGTCTTATCTCATATTATTTAGTGACCATATACTGAAATTAAATATTTTGTTGTTGATATGTTATATTCAGTGGCAAAATGATTAGGTTGTAGTAAGTATTAATACAGTTGCAAAACTCACACCATTTTATATGATCTAGTGACAAAAAAAGAAGTAATTGTTGCTAATATTATATCAAAGTGGCTCCCAAAATAATTTTAATTGAGTATTAATATAGAAGCACAAAGAGTATAACACATGTGCAATTATTAAAACAAAATCATTTCAATAGTAAAGCTAGATACTATAAGAAGGGATATTTTAAAGTCAAATACAATGTGTTTATACCCTAACCAGGCGAATTTTCAAAATCACACCGAGGTCATTCTTTCTTCGTAATCTCCATTCTCCATTGCATTTTTTACTTCTTTCTATGAGGTTCTCAAGCGTGCCATGCCATTGGAGTTGTACATCGGAGCTATAGAATTGGTCTTTGGAGATTTACATCTAAAATCTAAGAACAAATAAAAATTTATTACCAAAATATGAATGAGCAAATCAAAGAAATTAGAAACATCAAGATTTTGATAAAAAAAAAAAATGACAGGAGAAACAATATAATGCATATTGTATCGAAAATTAATGTATTTAAATAACACTATCAAATGCATAGTCCATTGATCAAGAAATAGTTCTCAAGTTCCCAAACTAACATGAAAATCAATCTAGTAATCCTTATTTTCACTATCAAACATGTAAATTTCAGCATTAAACAACTACGTACCAAGCATATTAAATCAAAAGATGAATGATTCCGGTAATTAACTAAACCAATTATAAGTTAACATATACAACACAAACACTGAACATAGATCAACTCAATAATCTCATATCCACTGACATACCCACATATTAAAGTTTCTTCAACTTCAAAACAATCACACACAAACATTAAGTGAAATCATGAGTGACTATCCTCTTTAAAGTGCAAAAAAATCCCAAGAATTGAGAAAGCATAGTAAAATATAGCAAGTTACATACCTTAGACCAAGATATTTATGTCTTCAAGAAAGATTCAATATCATCATATTCAATAGTATCACTACTAATATTCCAAGTCACTATCCACATAAGCTTGAGACGCCTCTTCATCATCACTGCCACAATATTCAGCCAATGTACCTCCTAAGTCATAAAATTTCAATAAGATTTGTAATACATATAACTAGGTATAAATATGATTAACAAAGTTAACATACAAACATATTTGGATATATGTAGTTTCTAGAGGCACTAAGGACCTGATTTATTTTAAATATATTACTCTCTTGTGAAACCAATATTTTTACGTATATTGAAGATATTTCGGAAGCTACAAGTATATTTGATAAACTAAAGTAGAAAAAAATGGCTGGGAGGATATGGATATGTATTCTAGCAGCAGGTATGCTAGTTTGATTTTTCTTCATCAATCTATGGATATTACAGTGTAATTATTATGGTATTCTAAAAATGTAATTGTCACTATATATGATTCTAACAAATCATATTAATGTGGTAATAAACTCTTCTAAAACACCTATCAAGAGTTACACCTTCTAAGATTGTTTTGTCTTATTTCAGTCTACTCAATTTACAGCTTTCCAATCAAGGCTCCTTAAACTTCTTTTATTTTAGGCCAAATCACACATGAAGTCCACTAACTTTCTATTCGTGATAACGAAAGTAGTCATTTATCAGTCCCACAGATAAATTATTTCATCTTTAACACATTCAGTTCATTATATTTTGGGCACTATATATTGAGTTCTTAGCACGTGTTATTCTTCACAAGCTTTTATTATATCCTAATTTATTCCTAGGAATATATTTCAACAAATTCTTCTTGCCTCATTTTCATTAAGTTTAAGATCTATTTAAGTTTGTAGAATCCGGATTAAAGAGTCAACATTACACGATATCATTCCAGACTTCATCATAGCCAGAGGACTGAGTTCTTACCTAGATTCGTTCCAATATGCAGCCACTTCAAATTTGGGTAGAACAAGAGTTGCGTTTAGCAAGCGTGCAATACCAACACCATCACAAAACTGCAATTATTTCAGTTAAGTTCATGTTATCTTGGCACAAATTTCTCACCCATAAACTGAAACACTATAAGGGAATGAACGAGGCAAATTGGCGAAGTTTAAAACATAGTTTAGTTGACATTACGAAGTACTCACATCCCTCCTCATCTGATTAAGCCCACCATAGCAATCGACTTGTAGATACCCATTGCTCTTAGCTGGCAGAGCTGCAGCATTTCAACACAAAAAAACCAATGCTCTGCATTGGAGCAAATCAAAGTTCACTTAGATAGAAAAGATAAATGGCATCAAAATTCGATTCTCAGGTGCATACTTGGTGCATAAATTCTGGTTTATTAACTTATTCAAGTCAAAAGTAATACTTCAATCCATCATTTTATAATGTATCACAAAAATTTTAATCCGAGGATCATGATTAAGAAAAATAAAACTAAATCCTACTAGCACAGCCTGGAAGACTGTCCAACAAAATAAATCTCTCCTAGGTTCAGTATAAAAAAAACAACCGAGTTAAAATCCCAAAAAATCTTTGGTTCTACTTAGCAACACAGATAAACAAACCTAAACTAGAAAACCAAACATATCTTGAAGGGGAAACAATAAGAAACTTGACGGAGATGAATACCTAATTAACAAATTAGTTTCATACAGAAAATTGAACAAGAAATTTATACCGAATCTTTAAAGATCTAGGTCAGGACTCGTCTCAACCTCTGCAATTCAGCGGAAGGCGGTGGTGGTTGTGGTGTAGCCGCTCATCTGCAATGGTAGAGAGAAGGGAAAGACCCAAAGAGGCGTGGGATGAAACGGAAGAGATGCAATTTTAGGGATTATTTTTCTTTCTGCTTTTCTCCAGTACAAATCGTATTTCCTTAGAAGAAGATGAAAAGAAATCTAAATTACATAGTGTAAAGTTGCAAGGGGCAATGCAATATTTAATATTTAATTTGGCTTATATGAAGCGATTATAAACATATAACTAGTTGGCTGGATGTATACATTGTCTACCTAAGGTTTCAAGTTAGAATATTTTATTTCATGATACTTCAAATATTTTATATTATTTGTTTTGAATATAATATATTGAATATTCTATTCTTTATAATGCTTTAAAGATTTTTTATTTTATTTTATTTTCTCAAAATACTTTAAATATCTTATGTCTTGTTATGCATAACTATAATGTGCTTGATTTTTTAATTTTTGGATTTTCAATGGTTTAATTCTTTTCGAGGCGTGTCAGACACATTAAGTAAGAATCTCTCCCAATAGGGAGTTCGAATTTGAGTTCGCTATCCAAGTTTATTTCGGTAAAAGTTCATTTGAGCTCTCTGTCGTTAATAATCAAATGAAGCACTAACACAATTTTAAACTCAATACAAGTTCGTTCAACACTACTCGACTTGTTTATACCTCCGCTTAGAATTGTCCGTGCAAATGAATCTTTGTTAAATATTAATACTAAGTCAATTTTGTGATTGTATCTTTTAAGTGTGTCAAACATGACATTCAAGAGATACAAATTCTATTTATTATATAATTATTTCATTTACAATTTTAATTTATTTTTGCTAAAAAGTAATTGCATTTTTATTGAGCTAGATAAAAATAAAAATAAAAAGTAATATTTTTTGAGTTAATGCCAACAAGAGTGTGGGCATGAAAATATAGAGGGTAAGGTAAAGTAAACTGCCACATTTTTATCATTTAAAAAGGTAAACTGTCACATTATCATAACTTGAGAGAGAAAATTGCAATATATAAAAATATCAGGGAGATGGTGTGATATCTTAATAAAACTATAGAGGGGTACAATGCTTTTTTTAAATTATTGGGAGGATTATAAATACCATATGAGTAAATTATTATTAAATTAATATTTTTTTCTCAAATTTCGAGTAATAGAAGTTATGTAGCTACTAAATTAAATAAATTTTTTTAAAGTAATCTTTTATCCTTTATTAGTTTTTGTAACTTACAATTACGGGTATATGATATTCTTTGACAAACAATGTTACTTATGATTCAATAAGGGAGTGATAAAATTCATTTATTTGTTTTTATAAATCTACAAGCTTATAAGGAGTGGTACTTGGCGAAGTGGTGTATTAACATTATCCTTTGCCCAAATATAAATAGAAAAAAAAAGTCCTCTTAATTTTTTAGTGAACAAGGGGTTATTGTCAATTTTCAAAGTTACCAGGGAGTTATTGATAATTTTTTAGGTGAATAGGGGGTATTTTCAGATCATTTGGTGATGATACATATAATTATTATTTTGGTTTGGAAAAGATTTTGTGCAAATTAGCACAAAAAAATTATTGGTAATTAGGTAAAACATATGGGTAATTTTACATTTCACTCTTATTGTTTTCATGGAATTCAATATCTCTCGAATATCATGTAAAACTATTGAAAATTGAAATTATGATTAATATAATACTATTACGGGTAAATACCACTTTTGGTCCCTCTTATCATTAACTTTTCACAAAGTGGTTCCTCTTATATTTTTTTTCCACTTTAGTCCCTACTATGAATTATTTCACTTTCGTCCCTACTGTGAATTATGTGTTTCACTTTAGTCCTTATTAGGTGGTTCCGATAACATGTGAAATGCATATGAATATTTTTTTATGGCATTTTCGTCCTTTCACTATTGAGACTATTTGAGATATTGTTTAATTGGTGAGCAATTTTGGTGTTTGAAAAAGATTTTAGGAAAAAACTTTAGTTTGGAACGAAATGTTCGATTAAGTTTAAGTTTTACTTACAACCTAACTAGTACTTAGCAGTCGACCTATTTCTTTCAAAAATTACACGTGAATATATAACTCTTGCACTTGGGGAAATCAGCGACTTTTTGTTCATATTTTAGAAGTTGTTTTATCATCTCAAAAATTGAAAATAAATATTATGAAACTTTTTTACCCTTAGCTTGTAGATTTTTTCACTTATCAATTAAATATAAGATATATTCTTATTTTTGATTTTTTTAAAATTAATTTTCAATAAAGCTATAAATATTTCAATAAACAACAAGTAAACCGATATGAAAAAAATTGTCTTTTTAACAAAATTTTAGCTACCATCTTAAGTTGTTACTAAGCATTCCCATTTAGCAACCATATTGATTGGTAACTGCCAACCTATAAAATCGAACAAGTAGCAACCATCATAAAGCTGTTGCTATGTGTATAGTTTTAACGACTATCCCAAACTCATTGCTGAAGATTTTCATTTAGCGACAATACGATTTGGTTGTTGCCACCCAACTTAGGAGAGACAGTAGCGGCCAACTTAAATCTGTTGCTGAATGTAACTTTAATGACCAACATAACCTCGTTGCTGCGGATCAACACTTAGCAACCAAAGTAATTGGTTGTTTAAGTCCAGCTGGGAGCGAGTGCAACCATCCAAAATTTTCGCCGCTAAAAAATGGTCACAGTAGATGTTTAGCTACTGCGACCATAATAATCCATGCTATAAAACAAAAACATGGTCACTGAGCTCTTGTCAGACATTTAACGACCATCCACAACCACCAGTCGTTTGTTGGTTGCAGAAGAATCGGCACAACCAGGTTTGAGCAACCACCTGACTTTTGGTAGCAAAACATGACCATATAGCCACCAACCCAACTTCGTCACTAAGAATTTGGTCGTTGAAACTAGTTTTTCTTGTAGTGTTGGGTGATCTTCAAGACTTTTCTCTTTTCTTCTTCAATCTTTGTCCAAGTAGATCTTCGATGTTGTAGGTGTATTTTATGAGAAAAGTATGTTTAGAGATGATCAAAGATGTGTAATTTCGTGATCTAGAAGTCCTTATATAGATCTACCAAGTTGAGTCCAAGAAGGAGACTTTGGGCCCAAGAATTCTCTTAAAAGCCCGCTGAAAATCGCGTCAGGTTTGCGCGACAGTTTTGCAAGTGTCATAACTCTCAGCTCCGAACTCCAAATCAAGATCCGTAAAATATGTGGTGTAGCTAACTCATTCCTCTATATCATAGTCAAAATTCAACTTCATTGGAGCTTCCTTGAAAGAGTTATGGTCCTCGGAGTGCACAACAACATTTCTGACAGCTTCTTCGTTCTTGCACTACTTGACTTCATTTGATCTTTAATTTGGTGTTCTTCGCTTCAAATCATGTTCTTTGATCCAAAATAGCTTAGGCCTACAAATATGAACACAATATATAACTAATCTAAGTACTTGGATTGAGTTCGAATAATGAGAAGAGAAACCTTGGGTTACAATCCACTATGTTATCTATCGATTGCCCAATTGAGATTTTCGTAATTATTGTGGTGACAACAGTGCTACCCAAGGATTCAAGTATATTCCTACGTATCTTCCGAATTACGTAAGAACCTAATGTATTATACAAATCGATCCTATTCCTAGGTGATTCATAAATAACACAAAGCATTAAACACGAACCTCATGTAACGGGTATAAACACCTTAAGTATATTCCTATATTAAGAGTCGTTTACTATTCAATTTCCTATCTAATCCTAATCTCCCTTTTCCAAGTTCGAAAAGAATATTAAATCTAACAACTAGGTGATCAGTCAAGTTGCAAGCATAGAGAACGAAATTAAATCAAACACAAGAATTGCCCCTAACTACGAATAATCCAATACAAATAATCAAAATAACATGGTTTCATAAAAACCCTAGATCCTAAAGAATTAGTTCATGATAAATATAAGAAGAAAATAATAAAGGAAAACAAATCTGAGTTCATGTGGTTTTATAGACAAAACGATGAATCTGAGATAAAGATCTTCAATATTGCGTTCTTCTTGCTTGGGTGATCTTCAAGACTTTTCTCTTTTCTTCTTCAATCTTTGTCCAAGTAGATATTTGATGTTGTAGGTGTATTTTATGAGAAAAGTATGTTTAGAGATGATCAAAGATGTGTAATTTCGTGACCTAGAAGTCCTTATATAGTAGATCTACCAAGTTGAGTCCAAGAAGGAGACTTTGGGCCCAAGAATTCTCTTAAAAGCCCGCTGAAAATCGCGTCAGGTTTGCGCGACAGTTTTGCAAGTGTCATAACTCTCAGCTCCGAACTCCAAATCAAGATCCGTAAAATCTGTGGTGTAGCTAACTCATTCCTCTATATCATAGTCAAAATTCAACTTCATTGGAGCTTCCTTGAAATAGTTATGGTCCTCGGAGTGCACAACAACATTTCTGACAGCTTCTTCGTTCTTGCACTACTTGACTTCATTTGATCTTTAATTTGGTGTTCTTCGCTTCCAATCATGTTCTTTGATCCAAAATAGCTTAGGCCTACAAATATGAACACAATATATAACTAATCTAAGTACTTGGATTGAGTTCGAATAATGAGAAGAGAAACCTTGGGTTACAATCCACTATGTTATCTATCGATTGCCCAATTGAGATTTTCCTAATTATTGTGGTGACAAGAGTGCTACCCAAGGATTCAAGTATATTCCTACGTATCTTCCGAATTACGTAAGAACCTAATGTATTATACAAATCGATCCTATTCCTAGGTGATTCATAAATAACACAAAGCATTAAACACGAACCTCAAGTAACGGGTATAAACACCTTAAGTATATTCCTATATTAAGAGTCGTTTACTATTCAATTTCCTATCTAATCCTAATCTCCCTTTTCCAAGTTCGAAAAGAATATTAAATCTAACAACTAGGTGATCAGTCAAGTTGCAAGCATAGAGAACGAAATTAAATCAAACACAAGAATTGCCCCTAACTACGAATAATCCAATACAAATAATCAAAGTAACATGGTTTCATAAAAACCCTAGATCCTAAAGAATTAGTTCATGATAAATATAAGAAGAAAATAATAAAGGAAAACAAATCTGAGTTCATGTGGTTTTATAGACAAAACGATGAATCTGAGATAAAGATCTTCAATATTGCGTTCTTCTTGCTTGGGTGATCTTCAAGACTTTTCTCTTTTCTTCTTCAATCTTTGTCCAAGTAGATCTTTGATGTTGTAGGTGTATTTTATGAGAAAAGTATGTTTAGAGATGATCAAAGATGTGTAATTTCGTGACCTAGAAGTCCTTATATAGATCTACCAAGTTGAGTCCAAGAAGGAGACTTTGGGCCCAAGAATTCTCTTAAAAGCCCGCTGAAAATCGCGTCAGGTTTGCGCGACAGTTTTGCAAGTGTCATAACTCTCAGCTCCGAACTCCAAATCAAGATCCGTAAAATCTGTGGTGTAGCTAACTCATTCCTATATATCATAGTCAAAATTCAACTTCATTGGAGCTTCCTTGAAAGAGTTATGGTCCTCGGAGTGCACAACAACATTTCTGACAGCTTCTTCGTTCTTGCACTACTTGACTTCATTTGATCTTTAATTTGGTGTTCTTCGCTTCCAATCATGTTCTTTGATCCAAAATAGCTTAGGCCTACAAATATGAACACAATATATAACTGATCTAAGTACTTGGATTGAGTTCGAATAATGAGAAGAGAAACCTAGGGTTATAATCCACTATGTTATCTATCGATTGCCCAATTGAGATTTTCGTAATTATTGTGGTGACAAGAGTGCTACCCAAGGATTCAAGTATATTCCTACGTATCTTCCGAATTACGTAAGAACCTAATGTATTATACAAATCGATCCTATTCCTAGGTGATTCATAAATAACACAAAGCATTAAACACGAACCTCATGTAACGGGTATAAACACCTTAAGTATATTCCTATATTAAGAGTCGTTTACTATTCAATTTCCTATCTAATCCTAATCTCCCTTTTCCAAGTTCGAAAAGAATATTAAATCTAACAACTAGGTGATCAGTCAAGTTGCAAGCATAGAGAACGAAATTAAATCAAACACAAGAATTGCCCCTAACTACGAATAATCCAATACAAATAATCAAAGTAACATGGTTTCATAAAAACCCTAGATCCTAAAGAATTAGTTCATGATAAATATAAGAAGAAAATAATAAAGGAAAACAAATCTGAGTTCATGTGGTTTTATAGACAAAACGATGAATCTGAGATAAAGATCTTCAATATTGCGTTCTTCTTGCTTGGGTGATCTTCAAGACTTTTCTCTTTTCTTCTTCAATCTTTGTCCAAGTAGATATTTGATGTTGTAGGTGTATTTTATGAGAAAAGTATGTTTAGAGATGATCAAAGATGTGTAATTTCGTGACCTAGAAGTCCTTATATAGTAGATCTACCAAGTTGAGTCCAAGAAGGAGACTTTGGGCCCAAGAATTCTCTTAAAAGCCCGCTGAAAATCGCGTCAGGTTTGCGCGACAGTTTTGCAAGTGTCATAACTCTCAGCTCCGAACTCCAAATCAAGATCCGTAAAATCTGTGGTGTAGCTAACTCATTCCTCTATATCATAGTCAAAATTCAACTTCATTGGAGCTTCCTTGAAATAGTTATGGTCCTCGGAGTGCACAACAACATTTCTGACAGCTTCTTCGTTCTTGCACTACTTGACTTCATTTGATCTTTAATTTGGTGTTCTTCGCTTCCAATCATGTTCTTTGATCCAAAATAGCTTAGGCCTACAAATATGAACACAATATATAACTAATCTAAGTACTTGGATTGAGTTCGAATAATGAGAAGAGAAACCTTGGGTTACAATCCACTATGTTATCTATCGATTGCCCAATTGAGATTTTCATAATTATTGTGGTGACAAGAGTGCTACCCAAGGATTCAAGTATATTCCTACGTATCTTCCGAATTACGTAAGAACCTAATGTATTATACAAATCGATCCTATTCCTAGGTGATTCATAAATAACACAAAGCATTAAACACGAACCTCAAGTAACGGGTATAAACACCTTAAGTATATTCCTATATTAAGAGTCGTTTACTATTCAATTTCCTATCTAACCCTAATCTCCCTTTTCCAAGTTCGAAAAGAATATTAAATCTAACAACTAGGTGATCAGTCAAGTTGCAAGCATAGAGAACGAAATTAAATCAAACACAAGAATTGCCCCTAACTACGAATAATCCAATACAAATAATCAAAGTAACATGGTTTCATAAAAACCCTAGATCCTAAAGAATTAGTTCATGATAAATATAAGAAGAAAATAATAAAGGAAAACAAATCTGAGTTCATGTGGTTTTATAGACAAAACGATGAATCTGAGATAAAGATCTTCAATATTGCGTTCTTCTTGCTTGGGTGATCTTCAAGACTTTTCTCTTTTCTTTTTCAATCTTTGTCCAAGTAGATCTTTGATGTTGTAGGTGTATTTTATGAGAAAAGTATGTTTAGAGATGATCAAAGATGTGTAATTTCGTGACCTAGAAGTCCTTATATAGATCTACCAAGTTGAGTCCAAGAAGGAGACTTTGGGCCCAAGAATTCTCTTAAAAGCCCGCTGAAAATCGCGTCAGGTTTGCGCGACAGTTTTGCAAGTGTCATAACTCTCAGCTCCGAACTCCAAATCAAGATCCGTAAAATCTGTGGTGTAGCTAACTCATTCCTATATATCATAGTCAAAATTCAACTTCATTGGAGCTTCCTTGAAAGAGTTATGGTCCTCGGAGTGCACAACAACATTTCTGACAGCTTCTTCGTTCTTGCACTACTTGACTTCATTTGATCTTTAATTTGGTGTTCTTCGCTTCCAATCATGTTCTTTGATCCAAAATAGCTTAGGCCTACAAATATGAACACAATATATAACTAATCTAAGTACTTGGATTGAGTTCGAATAATGAGAAGAGAAACCTAGGGTTATAATCCACTATGTTATCTATCGATTGCCCAATTGAGATTTTCGTAATTATTGTGGTGACAAGAGTGCTACCCAAGGATTCAAGTATATTCCTACGTATCTTCCGAATTACGTAAGAACCTAATGTATTATACAAATCGATCCTATTCCTAGGTGATTCATAAATAACACAAAGCATTAAACACGAACCTCATGTAACGGGTATAAACACCTTAAGTATATTCCTATATTAAGAGTCGTTTACTATTCAATTTCCTATCTAATCCTAATCTCCCTTTTTCAAGTTCGAAAAGAATATTAAATCTAACAACTAGGTGATCAGTCAAGTTGCAAGCATAGAGAACGAAATTAAATCAAACACAAGAATTGCCCCTAACTACGAATAATCCAATACAAATAATCAAAGTAACATGGTTTCATAAAAACCCTAGATCCTAAAGAATTAGTTCATGATAAATATAAGAAGAAAATAATAAAGGAAAACAAATCTGAGTTCATGTGGTTTTATAGACAAAACGATGAATCTGAGATAAAGATCTTCAATATTGCGTTCTTCTTGCTTGGGTGATCTTCAAGACTTTTCTCTTTTCTTCTTCAATCTTTGTCCAAGTAGATCTTCGATGTTGTAGGTGTATTTTATGAGAAAAGTATGTTTAGAGATAATCAAAGATGTGTAATTTCGTGACCTAGAAGTCCTTATATAGATCTACCAAGTTGAGTCCAAGAAGGAGACTTTGGGCCCAAGAATTCTCTTAAAAGCCCGCTGAAAATCGCGTCAGGTTTGCGCGACAGTTTTGCAAGTGTCATAACTCTCAGCTCCGAACTCCAAATCAAGATCCGTAAAATCTGTGGTGTAGCTAACTCATTCCCCTATATCATAGTCAAAATTCAACTTCATTGGAGCTTCCTTGAAAGAGTTATGGTCCTCGGAGTGCACAACAACATTTCTGACAGCTTCTTCGTTCTTGCACTACTTGACTTCATTTGATCTTTAATTCGGTGTTCTTCGCTTCCAATCATGTTCTTTGATCCAAAATAGCTTAGGCCTACAAATATGAACACAATATATATGAAAATATCTCAATTCATGCACAAAACAATTAAACCAATGACTCGAGCGAACAAAATACAAAACTAACTAAAATTGCCTAAGATTCTACCACAACTCTAATAAAAGTAATCGAATGAGTTAAGGAAATAGACTTGATAACACTGTTTTCACAGAGTTATCAGTTATCATACTTGTATTTTACTATCATTGATTCTTAACTCAAATTTTATAAGATAAATAACTGATCATGAGATAAGTACTTAGTTTATGAAAATAAACTTGAAAATAATGAATAACATATTTTTTTGAATAGTTGATTACATATATTAAAATTAAAATTAAAATATTATATTGTAATGAATTCACATCGATTAGACCAGTGGCTAAAACGATTAAACCGATCTAATCAGTAACATATAAGGCTACCGATTCGATGTCCGGTCTGATTTGTAAAACATTGATTAGAAACCAATCCGTAAAGTCTAATGACCGTGAATCTATCTTCTTCTACATATCCTCAAAAGCAAATGTCCAATATACAACAGCAACACAAGGCAGCACAACTGCAACAAACACCAACCAATATTCCTTAAGCTTTATAAGTGTGATTAATATTCTTTTTTTAATTATGTAAATCTTAATTACATACTAGCTTTCATAAATCTTATAAGCATATTTATTGGATTACGGTCATTGATTGTTCCCCGAAAATATACGTATATAGATTTTCTTTTATAAAGATTCTGGATATTATATTTAAGAATGATTGCTCACAATAATTTATATTTCAACATTTTTTTTTTGAGAACAGATTTTCATATAATTCTTAAAGCATATGAAATTGGATCCGATTGGAATTTGATCAAGATTATAAATTAAATTGAAATTTAATTTGTGAATTAATTAATTAAGTTGGATTTAATTAATTATAGGAAGATTTAATTAAATAGACTTGGAGTCTAATTTGATTAATTGGGAGATTAATTAATTAATTAATTGAGCTATTTAATTGAGAAATTAAATAAAGCCTAATTAAATTAATTAAGTGGACCATGAATTAATTGGAAGACTTAGTCTTCTAATTGCAAGGGACATGTCCCATGTAAGAGACTTGGAGTCCTAGTCCTAGGAGGATTAGGAGAGTTAAACACTTATAAATAACAAGCTAGGTGTCATAACTCATACACAACTTTCAAGAGCCAAAAACCAAGTCAAGCAAAAACACTCCCTCCATCTCCCAAGCAGAAATCGGCCAAACACTACTTTCTTGTAGAAGAGTTCGACTTTTTCGACTTTTGTTCCAAACTCGTTTCCTAACCCTAGATCTTAATATATCTTGTGTTCTAGCCGATCAGGATATATTATTTTCGTGATATTGTGGTGTATCAACTCATAGAGGCGCAACACGTGGGGCGCTGTAGCAGATCTTTGGATCGACCAACCTGAGGCAGTAACCTAACTTCGTTCGTTGACTAGGACTTGCAAGGAGACATGTATAACATAGATCTTGTTATTAATGTCGTTTATTTAATATTCATATATATACAACTAGAGTAGTATCCTGACAAGATTCCATAAGAGGTACTAAAAATTATTAAATTCCACTGTGCCTAGGCCTGTTTATCTTATCGAATCCCAATAGATCTAAGTGATTTGGAAGAGTGGACTAAAGGATTTTTATCCATATAACCACTATAAAAATTCTTTGTATTTTTAACTTGCATTATTTTCTTGCATACTTTCAAACTGCATTAGAACACTTAGAAAACTGAAAGAAAGATTTTCAAAGAAATTTGCAAAAATTGAGGATAAAATTCTTTCTAAGACTACTTGCGAAAAACACTGTTTTATATCCGCTGCAAGTATACTGATTGAAAATTTGATTCTGTTGTAATCAGCTAAGTTATCATCAAAAGAATGGTCAACTCTGCTGTTCAAGCTTTGTGCGCGATCAGCCTAGTCTGCTTCAACTCTCGATCAGCTTAGTCTGCTGACAGACTACTTGAAAGTTTTAAATCTAAATTTTCCAGAGGTCTATTCACCCTCCCTCCCACTCTAGACCTCAACTGATCACTTGGGACCAACAAGTGGTATCCGAGCGGGTGGTTCATTTGAATCAACTGCCTGATCAGCGAACTTGATCCTAGTTTTTTCCAAAGGTTTTAAAGTGTTCAAACGAGCACATTTTTCAAAATTAAGAACTCTTTGAAAATGGACTGTATCAGCCATGTTCCCCACATCGGTGGTATGAGTTTCGAGGATTAGAAGATCAGGATGGAGATCTTCCTCGCTGCTTACAACAACAACATGTACACATGTATTACAAAAGGTCCATTCAAGATCACCAAGACTATAAAAGTTGATGAAGTTGATATAGTGGTGAATAAAGAACTTGAAGAGATGACAACGGAAGAAATGAAGCTGTTTAATCTTAGCAAGGTTGGCCATTTCATCATGACCAAGACCCTAGACAACGATAGGTTTGGCAAAGTCAAACATTGCAAAACTGCAAAGGAAATGTGGGATAAGGTCCGTTACATGACCAATGAGTCATGGGTTAAACTCTCACTAGTGTGAGTGTTTCTCTAGTTAATAGTCTTTGTACTTTGATACCAATAAAATATATTCGAATAAGTTTATGTATAATGATGTATTGGCAGTCTAAAAAAATAATAGATTTGGACGGAGCAACCACTAGATTCGTGGCCGCGTGTCTGCTTCCACGTGGCAGGGTCCGATTGGTCACTTCGTGGCTACTTTTTGGTTGATCTCAAATTTATCTATTTTGGAAAGTTTGTAAATCTTGGAGATTTGGAAGATTAGGAAACTTGGAGTTTCTGGATAAGGTAGAAATCTTGTTAGATTTGAACATTACCTTAATTAAACTAATTTAGTCAAAATAGGTTTATCTTGTGAATCTTGAAGATTTGAAAATTTGGGAAACTTAGAGTTTTGGATAAGATAGGAATTAAAGAGATTTGAAACTATCTTAATTAACCAACTTAATCAAGATAAGAATTGTAGATTACTTAGAACTCAAGTAAGAGTTAATTAATCTTATAGATTAATTTTTAATTCAAAATTAATTAACTTGGATAAATTTTGTGAATTAAAATTAAAAGAGCCGGTAAATTTATATTTATGCCCTTATGTGAATTTATGCATGTTCTTGAGTGAATATGTGGATTGATCGATTTTGCCCCTAAGCCCTGTGTAATTTTGATTTAGTTATTTTTATGGGTTGTAATTAAATTGGTCTGATTGGTGCCCTTGCTTGCGCAAACGAACGTAATAGAATATGTAAAACCCCGAAAATTCATTTATGAATTTTCTTTCCTATAATTTTAATTTACTTGAAATTGATAATTTTAATTATGTAGATTTAACAATTGAAATTAAAATTCATATCTATGTTGTTAAAAAATTCAATGAGTGAGCATATTTTTGAATTTGAAGTGCTTTAAATTAATATTCACTTGAATTATTATTGTTGTGCAAATTATGAATTATAAATACTCACTCTTGTGTTATTTCGAGGATTTAAATGCAAGAATAAAATAAAAAGAGGAATTGATGTATTGTCCCAAGACTTTGAAAACTAAAATGTACTACCCATTTTTTTAGGGTGTTAAATGCAAAACACCCATAAATATGAATTAAAGTCTACCATTTCCTTCATTTATCTTCTTCTTCAAGATTTACACACACTAAAACACACACATATTTCCTCTACTTAATTTGTTTGTAACTTCTTCAATTCTTAACCAAATCAAGTAAATGAGTAGTCAAAATTGATCTACTCGACGAGAGGAACACAATGGTGGTCGTAATTGATGGAATAGAAGGTGTTTTCCGGCGGAAATTAGAAGAGAAAGTGGCGGTTTTAAGTGATTTTCCTTGCATGTCCCTTTTCCGGTCATTTCTTCGACAATCGAACTTCACCACAGTATTCTAGGCTTAGAGGAGAGCGGAATGGTGGGTTCGGGTCATTTTCCGGTGTCGATCAACGGCCGGTCAACGGTGGTCAACCCCGGTCAATGGTGCCTGCTCCGGTCAGCGACTTCGTCTCGGAATGGGTTTTCCATTTTCGGTCTTCATTTCTCAATTTGAGTTCGTTAGATAGTTCATTGAGCCTAAATGTTATTGTGCATTAATTACATTGTGGTTAACTTTAGGCTTTAGAGTTTAGTTTGAGTTCGTACTATGTTATGCATGTATCTCGATTAACTCGATTTTAGCTATAAGGATGGTGTAGTTTTGCTTGGTTAAATAAATGTTTATTAGATATTTGGATCTTAATTTATTTTTGTGAAAAGTTGTTTATAATTTTTGAAACTTTGGGGGGTATTTTTGAAATATTTTAAAAGTTCAAGGGTTAGGGATGTGTAAATTTTGAGAGTCTAATGGACTGAAAAATCTATTTTTTTGTTTATATTTGGTTAGGTTTACTTGAAAAGTATTTGTTTTAAAGTTTGTTTCGATATTTTTTAAAAATTGAAGTTTTTAAAATATTTGGGGTTATTTTTGTAAATCTGAAAATAAGGGGGTAAATCTGCTGTTTGGTCGCTGTTTTTACATCGTTACTTTTATAAACTTTTGATAAATTTGTTTGAAGTAGTGCTTTGATAACTTGTGTTTTAAGATTGAAAATTTGAAAAATTTCCTAAGAAAATTTATAATGAAAGAACTTTTGTTTCTCATTGTTAGTTTGTGAAAAGTTATTAAAACTTATTGTTAAATCTCAGTTTTATATTGAAATTATGATTGCTTATTTTTAAATATTGCTTAAATGCGTGGATCTTGAATTAATTTTCAAGAAAATTAGTTTTATTAAGTTTTCAAAACTATGAGGGTGTTTTTGAAAAGTTTTAAACTTGTGGGAAATTTAAAGATTTGAATTTTGAAGTAACAAGATACTTATTACTTTTATTTGATTTTCGATATGAGTATAGTTAAAAATCTTTTGATTTAAAGTTTATTGCAAATTTTTGCAAAAATGGATATTTTTAAAAGTTTAGGGACTGTTTTGTAAATCTGGAAAATGAAGGTCAAATTTTTGCTGTTTTGGCATTGTTTTATCAAATTAGTATTTAGAGTTTGGAAAATAATATCTCTTAATTGAAGTTGATGTCATAAGTTCTAAGCACTTTTGTGTGATGTGTTAATTTATGAAATCCTTGTGATAGGATTTTCTTTAATTATATTTAAGTAAGATTATAAGGTATTTATTAGTCGTATACGTATCTGCTCAGGTTTTCGAATACACTTCACTGTGGAACTTTGGTCGCCGTAATAAGCTCCTCAGGTGAGTGCTATGTGTTACTTGTGTGTAAGTCTAAATGTGCTAGTAGATCGAGTCATAATTGTAACTTAGTTACTAAACGAACAAGCATGTGATGTATGATAACATAAAGAACTCGGCTGCTAGGACAAGTTACACGTTGTATTATTGTTTATGTCTATGTGCTTATGAGTCATTGATATTGTATGTTGAACCGTTATTGAGTTGTTTACCGATTTCCTGTTAATGAACTGCTACTGTTATTGTTACTGTAATGTACTGTTTACTGTTACTGTGTGGGCCCCTATTTTGGTGTGCGGAATCGTGGTTAGCCCGGAAGGTAAGAGCCGGAGGGTTACCTCGATCCACCGTAGACCCGCTTCACGAGCCAAGTGTGGAGGTTACACTTGGAGAGTGAATGTCAAACTCCTGGCATTTGACGTCAATGTGCACTGTTATGTAAGGTCGCACCTTACTTGGAGTGTTTGGTGGTGGTTTTCCTGATTGTGGATTGGAGGGTAAGAGGAGGACGGCATCGACAAATGTTGGTTACTTGTTTAATATGCTCATTTATATTATGTTGCATCACGCACAAGTGCACTACAGCCTCACTAAGTTGGACGACCAACTTATGCATTCCGTGTTTCAATCTTTTCAGCTACAGGTGTTTGGGGTAAATGATAGTTCATGTTGCGGTTAGGTCATCCCGGTTACGATCCCACCCTAGTTCCAGAGAGTAGTTGAACTTTTGATTAAATTCTTATTTGAATTTATGATTTTCGTTTGAACTCATATTTTAAACCTCCTATAATGTCTAAGTTGATTTTTATTATATCTTGCTAAATATTTTGGTAATTTAGCTAATATTGTAAAGTGAAAATGTCTATCGAAAATGATTTTAAATTTTCATCAAATATTAATCTTAATCTTCTTGTATTCCTTTTGGGTCCCATAAGTTATTTCACCACGTCATGTCATCCGTTAAAATTTGTTTTAAAGTAATCAAAATTGTTCTTATATCATTTTAAACCGCTTCCGCTTAAAATCTTTAATTCTCGATTTTAATTTATTGTTCCTTTTAAAAGGTTTCGATATTTTAACTCTTTAAAAAAATAAAAATAAATTATGACCGTTATCCAACGGACCCGCGGAGTCGGGCCGTCACAGAATAGGACCATTTTTATAAGTTAGACTTAGATTAGGCTTGGAGCCGAGAATGCCTCATGAAGACTTGGAGATCCACATGGAGGGCCATAACCTTGGAGGACATGGAGGTCCAATCAAGGAGGATATTACAAGAAGGCCCATGCATATATGGGTTTGAAAATTGTAATAGTTAGGACATTTAATTTTCACCCTAGACTGACCAATTGATCCATCGCATGGCTCGTGATAGATCGCATAGGATAGGCAATCAATCAGTCATATCCTGCTAGGTGATGTATGTTTACTTATATTCTTTGATGTATATTCTTTGATGTATATTCTTTGATGTATGTCATGCATGCCTAGAATAGATCACGTAAACAAGATAAAGCATAATCTGATGAGACCTTGCACTAGCATACTTAAAACCTCCAATTGAACTTAGAACCTCAATTAGAATATTAAATCGAATAACGGGCGCATAAGAATAGTGTCTATGGTCCAAGCCTATCCAATTACTAGGTCTTAGGCATATTGTACGAATATATCTCGATATCTCACGAGTCGTGGGTCGAGCTATAGGAAGATAATATATCTATTGCCTCAATGCACGAGTTTAGTGCCAAGGGAGGGGATAGCGAGGTTTTAGACGCTGTCTCACGAGTCGTGGGGTGTCTAAAATTGAACTATTTCTCTCCACGAGTATTGGACATGATTTAACGCTAGTAAGTATGGATGTCTCAAGAGTCGTGGGTCTATATCGAAAAACGAGGCTAAATAAACTCAAGGGTTAGCTGTGATGGTTAACCGACGACGTAGTCGACCACCAAATGAATCAAATAGTATGGCCAACGAGTCGAGGGTACTAGGAGATTGCATCTGAGCCTTGAGCCCGCTAGGATATTTAAATTCCCGAAACTTGCTGGATGAAGATGAAGATAAAGCGTATTAAAAACAAAGAAGTTAAGGGAGGTTTTGATGATTTCCAAAACATCAAGATCAGCTAAATATGGAACACTTAGTTAAAACCCTTAAAAGGATTTTGACCTAACAAGAAGACAAATCAGAAGTGTCAAAGATTCAAGGTCCAGAAGACTACTGATCTGCTGAAGAAAGAAATCAGACTGGTGAAGATCAGCCGACTCAAATCAGATTTGTTCAAGTTTGGGATCAGCTCTGCTCACCATCAGACTTGTGTTCTCATCAGCCGAGTGGAAAGGATCAGGAAGTCTCCCCAACCGTAATAAATGTCCTTAGAGTAATAAATGCTGAAGACCGAGGATATTAAATGCAAATGATTGAAGAAATACGTCGTATCAGCTAGGTGCATTAAATGCTGCCTGACAGAAAGTAGAGTCTGCAGTACTGTCAATGTGCAGAGAGCCGTTCGCAGAAATTAAGGACCAGTACCCGAGGAATTTGAATTGTGTCTCTCTTCAACAGACATTTTTCAAATGTGTGAGTATAAATAGTTCAAGAGACGAAGAGAAGAAAATAACATAACAACTGAGAGATTAGCTACGAAGTATAATATTTTCTAAGTCTCAAGAAGATCAAGAACAGCTCACTCGCCTGCTGAAGTCATTTGTTGACAGAAGCTTGTTGAAGCAAAAAGAATACATTTTCTGAGTGAATCTGTGTTAAGAGAGTGTTGTGAGGAGTTCTTATCCGTCTTTGTGAGTGATAAGACTCAGTAGAATAGGTCTTCTTTGTGATTTCCTATTGCGCACTTTTGGTCTTTTCATTTGTTGATTGGCGCAAGCAGAGTATACTGTAAAATTTGTGATTATAGTATAACCCAAGATCTAAGTGACTTGGAAGAGTGGACTAAAGGATTTAAATCCATATAACCACTACAAAAATTCTGTGTGTTCAAACTTGCATTATTTTCTAGCATATTTAATAAACTGCATAAGAACACTTGAAAAACTGTTTGAAAAGATTTTTAAAGGAGTTTGATAAAACTGGGGATAAAATCTTTCAATCTACCAAGCCTACTTGTGAAAAACACTCAAAATATCCGCTGCAAATATTCTGGTGTTAAAACCGATTTTGACTAAATTAGCTAAGTGATTATCAGATTAGTGGTCTACTGTGCTGATTCAAAGATTTGTTCGCGATCAACTTAGTCAGCTTACTGCTCTATAACAGCTTAGTCTGTTGACAGTTAAGTAAAAAGTTTTAATGTTAAAATTTTCAGAGGTCTATTCACCCCCCCCCCCCTCTAGACCTCATCTGACCACTTGGGACCAACAAGTGGTATCAGAGCGGGTGGTTCATTAGAATCAGCTGCCTGATCAACTAGCTTGATCCTAGTGTTTTTCAAAGGTTTTCAAACTTTTTCAAAAGAGCATATTTTTGAAAAACCAAAAACTTTTTGAAAATGGATTGTATCAGCCATGTTCCCTACATAGTTGGTATGAGTTTCGAGGACTGGAAGATCAGAATGGAGATCTTCTTAGCTGCCTATAATGATAACATATACACATGTATCATAAAATGTCCATTCAAATTCACCAAGACTATAAAGGTTGATGAAGTAGACATAGTGGTAGAGAAAGATCTAAATGAAATGACAGCTGAAGAAATCAAGCTGTACAATTTGGGCAAAGTTGGCCGTTTCATCATGGCCAAAGCCCTGGACAATGATAGATTTGATAAAGTCAAGCATTGCAAGACCGCCCTGGACAAAGATAGATTTGATAAAGTCAAGCATTGCAAGACTGCCAAAGAGATGTGGGATAAGGTTCGTGACATGAGCGAAGGAAACAACACCATCAAAGAACATCAGCTGAGTGTTGCTCCGGAAAAGCTGGACAACTTCAAGATGAAGTCTGCGAAAACCATTGATCAGATGGATACAAGGTTTACAAGGACGTTAAATGAAGTTTTCAAGCTTGGAAAAACCTTCACAGATAAGGAGATAACCGTCAGAGTGCTGAAGGCTCTACCTCCAAAGTTCAACATGAAGGTAACAGCCATGCAAGAGTCAAGAGACTTGGGAAAGATCTCTCTCACTGAGCTGTTCTCAGTACTCAAGGCATATGAGTATAAACTGCCAAGAATGGGTGTTGAAGAAACCTCAACTTCAAGTCCCACAGTTGTCGTAGTTGCTACTGAAATTCCGAGAAGACCAGCATACAAAAGTAAAGATGTGGACTCATCTGATGAAGCCACAATACTCAACAAAAAGGAGTACACAGCTGGAGACGTTGCATTGCCGATGAACAATTTTAAGAAGTTCTACAAAAGAAAAATGAAGAACAAATACAATAATGTTTCTACTTCTAACCCTACTTCTTTTTCTCAAGATAAGGGTTCTTATAAATCCAAACTAATGTGCTATAATTGCAGGAAATTTGGATATTTCATCAGAAACTGCCCATATCCTAAAGCTGAGAAGTATACAGAAGAGGAAAAGAGAATCAGAAAAGAAAGAAAGCATCAGAAAGACAAAGTGATGATAGTAGAAGCAGAGAAGCTGGCTGCTATCTACTCATCAGATTCAGACTCAGACACTTCTGACGAAGAGTCTTCTGAAGAAGAGAGTCCTGCTCTTATCTGCCTGATGGCCAAGGAATCTGATAACTCTGAGGATGATGAGGTAACTCCTCTTGAAAATGAATTGATTGATTCTTTTCAACAAATGATGCTTAATAATACTGGTATTGCTGAAGTATTTACTAAGCTTAAGGAAGAGATGATATTGCTAAGAGAGCAAAACAGTTCACTGAAACTTAAAGCTGAAAAACCAAAATAATCAGTTGAATATAAACTGCTTGAGCAAGAGAATGAATCTCTGAAAGCTGAATGTGAAGTGTATAAGGGTAAATCATGGAACTTGAAAAGATAATTGAGTCTCATGTAAAATCATCTGTTACATCCACTCATATCTCTAGTAAACAGAAGATACCTTTAGAACAAGATAAGTTAGAACTGAACCATACTGAAAAATTTATATCAGCTGACAACAGTAAGGTCATCTTGGATGTTCAGACTACTAAACCTGCTTCACCTGAGAAAGAATTAAAGGAGAAGAAAACTTCTAAGGCTAAAAAGAGCAAAGAGCCCAGTGTAGAAAAACAGACTGGTAAGACTAGACAGCAGAGTCCTAAGAAGTCTGCTGATAAGGCTAAAACCAATCAGACTAGTGGTAAAACTAAGTCGTCTGTTAATGAGCTAGCCCCTAGTAAGCTAAAGAAGTATAAGAACAAGAAAAATCAAAATGCTTGTTATGGAAATGAGTCATATTATGTGCAACCTGCTGCATATCCTCCTATGTATCATGCACCTCAATTCCTAACTTACTATGCACCATATTCTGCTCATCCAATGCATGCATACCCTGCTTATCATGCATCTTATTCTGCTTATGAACATTATCCGTATCATGCTGATTATCAACATAACAAATCTGATGAACGTGATGAAGATAAACCTGTTCATGCTCATGTCAAAACTCAGAAGCCTAAGACTTCAACATCTTGGGTTGTCAAAGGTGGAACTAATCCTTCAAGACCCTCTCAATAAGGGTACCTAAAACAATTTTTATTTTGTTTTGTAGGTTAGGATTAGGAGTAGGAGTAAAGTAGAGAAAATCTGGTACTTGTGGAAGCATACATGAGCTGACTGATGTTGTTGCTGTGGATGGTCCTAAAGTTACTTTTGGAGACAACAAGGAAGGCAAGATTGTAGCAAGTGGAAGATTAATCAAAGGCAACATTGAAATATCTGACGTCTCTTATGTTAAAGGCCTCAAATACAATTTGTTGAGCATAAGTCAATTTTATGACAAAGGATTTTCAGTCATCTTCTCATCAGATAAGTGCTACGTTGAACAGATTGGTACAAAGAATGTCATTTTATCTGGAAGACGACAAGGAAATGTCTACACAGTGGACTCGAATTCTGTTGACAAGAGTTCTAATATTTGTTTGGTGGTATCAACACCAAGTGAAGTTAGTTGGCTGTGGCACAAAAGAATGAATCATGTGAATTTCAAGACCATAAACAGACTTATCAAGAATGATCTGGTAGAAGGAATTCCAAAAACAGTCATGAGCAAAGATAAGCTTTGTGACGCCTGTCAGAAGGGTAAACAAATCAAGTCATCCTTCAAGAGCAAGAAGCAACAATCATCTGTAAGGATCATGGAGCTGTTACATATGGACTTATTTGGACCCATTGATCCAATCAGCAATGGTGGAAAGAAATATTGCCTAACTGTTGTGGATGATTATTCAAGATACACTTGGGTGATTTTCATGAAGAAGAAAAGTGAAACCAAGGAGGATCTTACAAATTTGATGGAGCTGATCCAGAATGAAAAGAGCATAAAGATTTTAAAGATCAGATCAGATAGAGGGACTGAATTTACAAACTCAACTGTTGAAGAGTATTGTAATGTCAGAGGAATCAGCCATGAGTACTCTGCTGCCAGAACCCCTCAACATAATGGAGTTTCTGAAAGGAGAAACAGAACTCTAAAAGAAGCTACCAGAACTATGATAGCTGAAGCAAAGCTGCCCCAAAGATTCTGAGCAGAATCAACAAATACAGCATGCTTTACCCAAAACAGATGCATGATCAACAAGCACCAAAACAAGACTCCATATGAAGTTTGGAACAGCAGGAAACCAAACATTCATTACTTTAGAATTTTTGGTTGTAAATGCTTTGTTTTAAATAATGGGAAAAATCACCTTACTGCTTTTGCAGTAAAGGCTGATGAAGCTGTTTTTGTAGGATACTCTACAGTCAGTAAAGCTTATAGAGTCTTTAACAAAAGAACTTTACTCGTAGAAGAATCTATTCATGTAGTATTTGATGAACCAAATCAATCTTCTGAAAAGAATCAAAGTACTGATCAAAATCTGTCTACTTATTTTCAGAAATTGAGTGTTGAAAGAAATGAAGAGTATATACCAATCATACTACCTGATCTCAACTCAGCTGCTAACTCAAGTGCTGTTCAAAATCACACTGCTGATTGTCTAACAGAAGAGTTACAAACAGCTGACAGGCCAGAGACTGTTCAACAGACTACTACTGGAACTCCAACAGTAGTGTTGCAAGATCAAAACAGAGGACAACATTCAGATTTGCAACCTGATCTCAGATGGCTCAATAATCACCTACCAGGGCTGGTGATTGGTGATCCTTTGGATAGAGTAAAGACAAGGAGAGCTGCTGCAAATGATGCCATGTTTGTCAGCTTCCTATCTCAAATAGAGCCCAAACAGATTGAAGAAGCTCTTAGTGATTCAAATTAGATTGAAGCTATGCAAGAAGAGTTGAATCAATTTGAAAGGAATGAAGTTTGGTACTTAGTTTCTAGACCATGTCATCAAATGGTAATTGGCATTAAATGGGTATTCAGAAATAAAATGAATGAAGATGGTATTGTCACCAGAAATAAAGCAAGATTAGTGGCCAAGGGTTACTGCCAAGAGGAAGGCATTGACTTTGATGAAACTTTTGCACCAGTGGCAAGATTAGAGGCAATCAAACTGTTTCTCGCCTATGCTGCTCATAAAAATTTCACAGTCTATCAAATGGATGTGAAATCAGCTTTTCTCAATGGAGAATTGCAAGAAGAAGTTTATGTTGAACAACCACCTGGATTTGAAGCTTACAAAGAAGAAGACAACGTGTATCGTCTGAAGAAAGCCCTCTATGGACTGAAACAGGCTCCAAGAGCATGGTATGATACCCTATCTAATTTTCTTTTAATTAAAGGATTTCATAAAGGTAAGGTAGATAAGACTATGTTCACTGTTGAATGGGAGGATCATATATTGCTTGTGCAAATATATGTGGATGATTTTATTTTTGGTTCTACAAATCAACAGATGTATGACAAGTTCTCCAAGCTGATGCAAAACAAGTTTGAAATGAGCATGATGGGTGAACTAAATTATTTTCTTGGTTTGCAAGTAAGGCAGTTGCCTGATGGAATATTTATTAATCAAGCAAAATAAGCAAAGGATCTGTTTAAGAAATTTGGTATGGAAACTAGCTCAACTGTTAGTGTTCCTATGTCTACCGGACTTCGTTTGGATAAAGATGAAGATGGCAAATCAGTGGATATAACCAAGTACAGAGGCATTATTGGGTCACTTCTATATCTAACAGCTAGCAGACCTGATATCATGTACTCTGTTGGGGTTTGTGTGAGATATCAATCAAATCCTAAGGAATCTCATTTTCTAGCTACCAAAATGATACTTAGATATCTTAAAGGCACTCAAGAATTGGGATTATGGTACCCTAGGGAATCTGGATTCGAGTTGATAGGTTATTCAGATTCTAACCTTGCTGGCTGCAAAATTGATAGGAAGAGCACAACAGGTGCCTGTCAATTCTTAGGTAGTCGCCTGATCTCATGGATGAGTAAGAAACAGACTTCAGTGTCCATATCTACTGCTGAAGCCGAGTACATAGCTGCTGGAGTTTGTTGTGCACAAATACTTTGGTTAAAGCATCAACTAGAAGATTACAACATCAAAATCAGTGGAATACCTATCTACTGTGATAATACAAGTGCAATTTCTCTTACTCAGAACACTACAATTCATTCAAGGACTAAGCATATAGAGATTAAACATCACTTCATAAGAGATCATGTGGAGAAAGGAAATGTCATGATAAAATATGTTCATACTGAAAATCAGATCGATGACATTGTCATAAAACCTCTAAGTGATGCAAGGTTTTCAACTTTAAGAGCTGAACTAGGTCTACTAAATTTAGATGCATAAGCTGAGGGGGAACTCAACAAGAGACTGGAGTTCATCAGCCTATTCATCTTATTATCTTCAAGGTTAACTCTCAACAGACTAGTTACCTTATGGATTCTTAAAGTCAGGGGGAACGTGTAAGACTAGCGGTACTTCTGATTAAAAGATGAAATTATTTGATGAAAGTAAGTTGAAGTTATATTTTCATCAGAAGATCTTAATTCTTGAAGACTGAAGATTAATTATCTAGCTGGATTGACAAACAGCCGAGGAAGATTACTAGTTATTGGCTTTCACTAGTAATAATCTGTCATCAGGACACTAGTCTCATCAGATAAGTATTTATTTTACTCGTCTGATTGTTTACGTAAAAGCTATGTTGTTTAAAAACGTTTTATCTAAAGTGCGCTTTTACTAGAAAACTAAGGCGGTTCATATTCCCGCCTGACACTAAATGCTTTTTGAATTTTGAAAATGCGTAACTGACGTCGCACGATTAAAGTTGACACAAAACGGATCAAACGGTTAGCGTGTAACACGAAAACCGACGTACTCAACCTCTTTAAAACTAGATCCGATCAGCTCACTGTCTCTCTACGCACCCAAAAATATTCAAACGCATTCCTGAGAATTTCTGCTTCTATATTTTGCAAAATTCTCTTGTTCTCTCTAATCTCTTCACAAAATCATCACGACTCCTCAACAAGAAGCGAAGGATGAGGGTATGTATCTCGTCTATGATACATATCGCCACTCTGGGACTTCCGTAATGAAAGAAATACTCGAAAAGTTCAAAGCTGCAACCTTTGTAAATTTCATGGAAGTTCACGAAGAAATGGTATGGAAATACCATGTGATGGAGTATTACAACAACGAGGACGCTGTTGATTTTGAAAAGCTGGAAATCAAAGCTACTGTCGGAGGTGAAGCAATAGTCATCATCCCTGCCCTGCTACATGAGAAATTTGGGTTATCAAATCAAGGGAGGACTGATGTTACTTCTATGGCAGAAGACAAAATCCATGAATTCTGGACTATCTGTGCCAAAGAGAGAGAAGTTATGTCTTGTAACATCAAGAAGAAACAGCTTAAGGATGAATATCAGCGCATGGCTGATATGGTATCGAAGCTGATAGAGAACTGCACTTTTTCCTTAGACAGTGTTACCTGAAAAGATATTGCATAATGATGGATGTTTACTACGGCTATGAGGTGAACTGGTCTGTTGTCATCTGGTACATTCTGGCGAACTTTCACCAGAAGAAGCAAACCAACCACAGGATTACTCTAAGTTACATGTTCTACAATCTAGGTTGTGGAATGACTCGAGGGAAAGAAATTCATAATGTCAAGGCTATGGCAACCTATCAGACTGTGAAGGCTGGGAAGAAGAGAAAGAATGATGAGGAAGAAGAGGAGGCTGAGGAACCTAAGGAAAAGGGTCCTGCTAAAAAGAAAAAGAAGACTGCTCAAACAGCTAAGCCTGCTGTTCAAGAAAAGACAGACAAAAAGAAGCAAGCTACTGCTGAGCCAAAGGAGATGGCTCCCAGTAAGAAGAAGAAGGCATCTGTTCAAACAGCCGAGCCAGCTATTGAAGCTAGAACAGATGAACCTACTGACAAGACTGTTGCTGATGATACCGTAAATCAGACAACAAGGGAGATAAGAAATATGTCTCCTGCTTCACCTTCAAGAACCATTTCTGCTGAACCTGCTGAGAATGTTGCTCATCGAACAAAAAGTCAATTGAAGGACACAGCAGCATCCCAACCTGTTCAAATGGGAAGGAAAAGAAGCACAGTCAGAAAGAGGATGACCTTCGTGTCATCTCCCACTGAACCTTCTGACTCAGTCAGAGAAAGTCCTCGCGAAGCAGATAGGCCTGCTGGAGCTGAAGTAGAGTCTGCTGCTAAGAAGCCAGCTGCTGAACAAACTGTCAAACAGACTACTTCTACCGCACCAACAGCTGAGGTAGCTCAACCTCAAGATGATTCTGAAGTGCAGATCATCGAACCTGTTGTAGTTGCACCACTTGCATCTGCTGCCCCTGAACCTGCTGCTGCTAAAGAAGCACAGACAGCTGACAAAAAGAAAGAAAAATAATAATACTTATAAAGAGAAAGAAGGTGTCTGCTGCTGATAAGAAAAAGAGAGAGGAAGCAGAGCAAAGAAAAAGGGACGAACAGGAATTACAAAAGGTCATTAAACTTAGCAAAATTGGCGAGCAAAGGAAACAAATGACTGATGCTGAACGCAAAGCTGCTGAAGATGCAGAATTGGCACTTGCTCTTGAGCTAAGCAAGAAGGACTCTCATGGCCCAAACATAGCTGGTGGCATCAAGATTGATGAATCATGAATGCCAAGCGGAAAATGCCTGCTGTCATGAAACAAGAAAAGAAAAAGTTTGAGGTGAGAAGAGCCTTTGAGATTGTTAATACTGACCTTTCTGTTTTCAACAGATTTGAAGCTGCCCTGGCTCATATTGATGAGAAGCTGCAGCGTAAAACCTTGTTCATCCAAGAAAAGGCAAGATATATAAGATGGAGGGATTACAGGATGAAAAAATCTGTTGAAGAGATCCAGAGCTGGAAGGAGTTTGCAAACGAGGAGAAATGGGTCCTCAGCTGGTTGCAGACTACCTCAGTCAACAAAGCCCTAGATGCTGATTATGTAAGAGATGTTATGCATTCCTATGCACGAGAGTTTGCTGCTGAAGAAGCCAAAATCATTTCTGATGCATTGTCAACCAAGAGAAGAAACAAATGATCCTATAAAGAGGGTTGTGCAAATTGTTGTTCACACTGCCTTGGAGAAATGGGATGAACGTTCAAGATATGAACAAGGATCTCCAAGTGATCTGCCTATCTACCTAGTGTACAACAGATTACTTTTGGCAAAGAAATGAGAAAGTATCAAGAGTTGCCTGAAGTGAAGACACTTGCTGCAAGTAGTCTACCTGTTATAAAGAGAATCCGCCAAACTACTGTTTTCACTGAAGATGGAACTGTTGTAACCAAGATCTTTGAAGATGTCAAAGAACAGGCTGATGAATAGCCCTTAGCTATTAAGTGGAAGGCTAAGGAGAAAACTGACAAAGAAACTATTCTAAAAGACACTCATGTCCAACAGGAAGAAGATCAGACTGCATTACCCTCTATTCCAACAGCTGATATGCACTCATCACTGATGGAATCCTTCCAGCTAATGCTTGAAAATTCACTTATGTAGTGTTTGGTTGTCGGGAAAGTGAGGGAAAGGAAGTTTTTTTTTCTCTCATTGTTGTTTGGTTAGCAGGAAAGGAGGTTTTTATTTTCCTTCAACTTTCCTGCAGGAAAATTTTGTGAAGAAAAAATTTCCCCACCAATTTGATGGGGAAATCCCGGGAAAATCCTGGGAAATTTTTTTAATAAATTGTAAAACTTCCCTTGTACATTGTTTAACTCTCATAATTCTCCATTTCTGATTTTTTCCTATCAAAAGTCCCTTTGTGCTTATTTATTATTAGCAAAAAAGTACCCTCTCAAATCATTATAACAATTATACCCCCATAAAATGATGCAAAAGCACCCCTTTTACCTAAAATATTATCAGTAAACTCCCTGTTAACTTTAAAAATTGACGATAACCCCTTGTTAATTTTGAAAATTGATATATAAATTCGGTGACTAAAATATATACAATAACGTCAACTTAATCTATATATTATAGTTAATATAATGAAAATATTATTATTCGTATAATATTTTATCAACAAAGAAAACGTAAATCCTATCTTGAAATATAAAAATACAAATAACAAAAGACTATCAAATAATTTTTACATAAATCTCAACCATAGAAAAATTAAATTTTTACTAATTAATATATATTTGCAATATATATATTGCAAATATACTCGCCATTCATATTGAATTCAACTAAATCATGTTTAGCAAGTGAATCTGTAACTTAATCAAATTTAACATGTAGATTATTTTATAATTGGATTATCTAAGCTACTATTTATCTGTTCAATATCATCTAAAGTGATTTTAATACATGAACGTTTCATTCATATCCGATTTCAATGAGATTATATAAATATATACACACGTGTAATATAGATATATGAAGATATATCATATATCTACATGATAAGCATTCCCAAGTAGAATATATTCTGTTATTCTAACTCTTTTTACCTATTCAAACTCTCAAATCAAATAACTTAATATGCATCTTTTTTTCAAGTATATCATTTTCCAATAATATCTACATTCTTCCTAAAAATTCTCTTTATTTGTTGATATTGATATTATATATATATAAGTTTATATATGTACACGATTATATTAATAATTGGAGTAAATTCTTGACACCAAGAATTGTAGAGAATATCAAAGATCCACCCACTCTCAAAGCCTTCGGTTAGATATGAAGTTTTTTGTTCTGCATTTATTTTTCATATAGTTTTTTGTTATTTACAGTAACTTTGTATGCTTATGACATTAACAAATTAAATTAATTTTAATATATCATGTAAGCATGTTATAATTTTCTATTAAATTTTAAATATTTGTTTGTGTTACTACTTTAGATGACTTCTACAAATAATTGTGATGACGAGATGGAAGCAGCGGGTATGATTGTCGCTAGTGCTTATGCTTTGCTAGTGATTGTTGGACAATACTTTTTAGCCTATCTAGATAAAAGACCACCTCGCAATCAATATTTAACAGATAGAAAATTCGTACGAGAAATATTAAGTTCTGATGAAGATTGTCACGATTTATTGAGGATGAATACAGAATCATTGAGTAGATTAGCATATATTCTTAGAGGAACTGGTAGGCTACATGACACGATTCATCTAACAGTGGACGAACAACTTATGATTTTCTTATATGGAGTCGGTCATAATCAGAAAGTTCGTTCACTCAAAATTCATTTTAAACGTTCTGGAGAAACCGTTAGCCGTTATTTTAATAAGGTCTTGTATGCTATAATATCACTACATGACCTATTTGTCGTACAACCAAATGGGGATATACCAGCAACCATTCGAGAGAATAATAGATTTATGCCATATTTCAAGGTAAATCTGAGTAATTTGTTTTATTAGTCAATGTAAATTACAATAAATAAGATATTAATTGTATATTAATAATTATTATTTAGGATTGTGTTGGTGCAATAGATGGAACACATGTACTTGCTAAGGTCCCAGAGAATATAAGAGCTCGTTTTAGAGGTAGAAAAGGAACACCAACCCAAAATATCCTTGCAGCTTGTTCTTTTGATCTAAAGATAACTTATGTTTTATCTGGGTGGGAAGGATCTGCATCTGATTCCAGAATTTTGGAATGTGCTTTAACTCGAAGTAGTCACAAACTTACTTGTCCTTCTGGTAAGTGATAGTATTATTTTGTAATTAAGCCTCTACATACATATATATATATATATATATATATATATATATATATATATATATATATATATATATATATATATATATATATATATATATATATTTATATATATATGAGTGTGTGTATGAAAAATTCTTAATAACAATAAAATAAATTTATAAATTCTATTATATGTATTGTAGGGAAATATTATCTTGGAGATGCGGGATTTCCTCTTTTAAAAAATATTGTTACACCTTTTCGTTCTACAAGATATCATTTGAATGAATTTAAAGGTCGTACCCCGTGCGATGCTAGAGAGTTATTTAATCTTAGACATTCCTCGCTAAGGAATGCAATTGAGCGTACGTTTGGAGTATTAAAGAGGCGTTTTGCCATCTTGAGAGAGGAGCCAATGCGTCCATGGAGAAGTCAACCAGATATAGTAGTTGCTTGTTGTATCATCCATAACTTTCTTAGAGGTGTCATGCCCAATGATCCTTTACTTGAAGAGGTTGATAGAGAACTAGAAAGACAAGTTCCACTTGAAGTAAACTCTAGCGAAAACCTGAGTAGAATAGATGAAGGTAGAGCTGGAAAAATACTTCGTGCATCTATCATGAATGCAATGTGGGGGGATTATAATCGGCATCATAGGTCTAGGTCTTTTGTGTAATCTTTATGGTTTTTCGATTAAATCTGTTTTCGTAAGTCAATTTAGCCTATGCTTCAGTGTATATATATAGTATATGCTACGTTAGTGATTTCAGTTTATTGTACTTAACTTTTATTATTAATTTTCATGTAGTGATCAATGTACCTCATATATTTCAAATGTGCATATGTTTTATTAATTTGGCTTGTAATATAATTTTACCATTATATCTTTCAAAAGCTCAATGGAAAATGTTGAAGATGCAATATCCCAAGAAAGGAAAAACATTATTTGGAGCCCGGAAATGGATAAATGTCTAATTGAAGCATTGGTCATCCAATGCAATGAGGGATACAAGGTTGACAAGGGATTTAAAGCCCAAGCTTATGTTGCTGCAGCTAAGGTGCTTCGTGAAACTTTCAACTTAGATATTAACAAAGACCATGTTAAGAATCGCATGAAAACAATCAAGAAAGATTATAGGGACATTGAGAAGCTCATACGTCAAAGTGGCTTTGGTTTCAACTACACAACGAAAAAAGTAGAAGCTTTAGAACCTGTATGGGAGACATATCTACAGGTATTTTTACTATATTACTTAGATTAGATTTTTAATTAAGGACACGCTAAACAATCTGAATTTATATTGTAGGCAAATCCAAAAGTAAAGCATTTGCGGTACAAGAAAATTGAAATGTTTGACGAGTTGGCGAAGGTTTGTGGAAATGATGGTGCAACGGGTGAATGGTGTCGGGGAGGGCCAGACATTAATAAAAAACGTTCGGCTGGTGGAAGTCTAAAACGTCCGATAGATGAATCTGTCGATGACATGGATGGTGAAGATATAGAAGAAAATGAAACGGATGAAGTTGATGTTCAAACCGAACAAGAACAAACTCAATTTAAAAGTAAAAGCCAAGGTACTTCATCTAATCGACGTGTAAGCAGCGCCAAAGGTCTTGTGCAAACAATGAATTCCATGGCTAAGAGCATCGACAAGATGGCCACAGCCATAGAGAAGAAAAAAGATGGTATTGATTCGTCTGTGTTACTTGAATGCCTTCAACAAATTGAAGGTGTGGATGAAGATGATATTTTTGATATTTTTGATCATTTCCTCCAGAATGAGTTCAAGGCAAAGGCATTTATGACTTATCCTCCTGCAATGAGAATCAAATACTTGAAGAGGAATTTTAATATCGCGATCAACAAAACCACTGATGACCATAGCAATGATTTTTATGATTTATTTTAAGTTATTTTAGTTTATTTATTTCATTATCGTTAGCTTTTTTTCGATTCAATTTCTCGATTTGTACTTTTTATTTTCTAGGGATTAATTTAATAACTTTTATTTTGCAATCACTTTTAATATATTTTATAATTTTGAAAGTATTCATAATCAAATAAAAATATTTATCAAAAATATTATATTTCAAAATTTTCTTGACAACCAAACATCTGCAAGAAAATAATTTTCCTGACAACCAAACATATAAAGGAAAATGACTTTCTTTTCCTTTTCCTTTCCTTTCCTTTCCTTTTCCTTTCCCTACAATTTTCCCTCACTTTCTCGACAACCAAACAAGCTATTAAGGAAATGGAAGAGAGGAACAGGATGCTGATGGAGCAAATGCATAAGGAAAATGCAAAAATGGTTAAGGATGCCATTGACAACTTCACACTGCCAGAAGACAATACTCTTAGGATGACAAATAGTATTCTGGATATGAACAGAAGCATTGAAGATGTCAAAGCTGATGTTAATCATCTTCATGCTATTTTCAAGATAAGTGAAGACACTATTGCTCATCTGACTGACACATTCATCAAAGTTAGTAATGAAGAGACTGGAAATAATTTGTTATTGGTTGCGGAAGTTCAAACCACTGCCAATAAAGTCCATCAAGGAATCTCCACTTTACAACTCAATGTTGACTGCGTCAATGATCAAACTGGAACCATCACCTCTGCTCTGAATCATCTGAATACAAGACAGGATGTAATGGATCAGAACATCAGAAACTTATGTGCTGCTGTCCAAATCCAAGCTGTTGAACTCAACCCTGTTGTTAACCCTGCTGATGATGACAAAAAGGGGAAGAGAAAAAGGAAGAGCTAACTGTTCAAGTTACTGAAGAAGACTCTGCTGCTGCTCAAGAGAAACCGAAAGAGCCAGAGAAACAAGTACTTGAAGAAAAAACTGAAGGAGATGGAAAAGCTGATAACAAGGAAACTGATGAACATGATGATGATAAAGAATCTAAGGAACCAGTCAAGTCTGATAAAGAAGTCAAGTCTGATAAATAATTGGCTGCAACTAAGGACACTCCTGAAGAGCAACTGGATCAATACACCAAGTACAAAAACGTTGATCGTCTGAAGAGAAGAATTGCTGAAGCAGAACAAGAACTGAAGCGTGAAAGAGAAATGAAGCAAAAGATGGAAGTTTCTCAACAAAATCTTCTAACTGATGACGTAAATGACGAAGAGGAAGAAGATGATGAATCTGAATATGAGTATGAGGAAGTTGTAGAAGAATAAAGTGAAGAAGCTGATGATTAGTATAGACTGTTTTATCATTGTAGCAGTTTACTTTACTTTTTCAGTTATCTCATCTGATAAAAGCTTGTAACTTGTAATCATATTCAATATATATAAAAGTTCAAGTTTTTATTCCAACATATATTTCTATCTCAGAAATTTTGAGGATTAAAACTTTAGTATAGGTAACAAGTACTTAGCTGAAGTTTTGTCATCATCAAAAAGGGGGAAAATGTTGGATGAAGATGAAGATAGAGTGTATTAAAAATAAAGAAGTTGTTGGTCTCAAGTGGTCAGATGAGGTCTAGAGGGGGGAGGGGGAGGTGAATAGACCTCTTCAAATTTTTTAATCAAATTTTAACTTCAAAACTTTTGCTTAATTGTAGGCAGACTAAGCTGATACAGAGCAGTAAGTTTACAAGGCTGATCGCGAACAAATCTTTGAACAGCTTTGTTGACCACTAGTCTGATGGTTACTTAGCTGATTTTAGTTAAAATCAGTTTTAATACCAGAATACTTGCAGCGGATTTTTAAAGTGTTCTTCACAAGTATACTTAGTAGTTTGAAAGTTTTATCCCCAGTTTTTGTAAACTCCTTTTAAACCTTTTTCAAACAGTTTTGTAATGTGTTTTATGCAAGTCTGAAAGTATGCAAGTACAAGGCAATGTAAAAACACAATGATTTTTATAATGGTTATATGGACGTAAATATCCTTTAGTCCACTATTCCAAGTCACACAGATCTTGTGTTATACTAAGAACACAAAGTAGTTAGTACACTCTGCTTGTGCTTTACAACAAATGATAAGCCACAAGTTCGCAATAGGAAATCACAAAGAAATTCCTACTCTCCGAAGTAATATCACTCACAAAGATGGATATCTACTCCTCACAACACTCTCTTTTACATATTCACTCAGAAAATGTATAATCTTTTAATTTCAACGGCTTCAGTCAACAAATGACTTCAGCAGACGAGTGAGCTGTTCTTGAGCTTTGAGACTTAGAGAGTATTTTGCTTGAATTCAATCTCTCAGATGTTGTGTGTTTGTTTTCGTCTCTTTCAGCTATTTATACTCGCTCTTTGAAGTATGTCCGTTGAAGTGAGACAAAATTCAAATCTCTTGATTTCTGATCCTTAATTTCCGTGAACGGCTCTCTGCACAGTGACAGTACTGCAAACTGTACTTTCTGTCAGACAACATTAAATGCACCGAGCTGATACGAAGTCTTTCTTCAATCATTTGCCATTAATAGCCTCAGACTTCAGCATTATTTACTTCCATGGGCATTTATTTTTGTTGGAATCGGTTAGACTCTCACTATTGTGTATACTTCGATGAATTGGAGAACGCTGGGGTCCACGAGCGTGACTAGGATAGTCGATACACATAAGTGGGTGACTTGCTGGGATGGCAAGTGCACTGAATATTCCAATTAGGAAATAACTCACCATGAAAGTGATAGTCGCATATCGGGATGAAGTTATTCCAATTTACGATAGTATACAAGGAACGATCCCTAAGTACTTGAGGTGATAGGGTTTATCTGGTACGAGATTGTCTATACTTAGATGTGAGTTCCGACTGACTGGAGATTACCAGAAAGTCTCTGTGGACTCATGTTGGGTATAGAGGGACTCGTATGCAGGTTCATATCATCAACAAAGGATCCATTGACCCGACTTGATAGGCTTGGAATTTCTCCTATGGATTTCTGTGAGAAATTAATTCTGATAAAAATCCTTGGCCAAGGTATCTGACGACTTTATGTAAGTAACTCATAGAGATTAAGTAAAAGAGAATTATTTCGAGACCAGAATACATAAGGTCAAGACAAAAGGAAAGGGAACCGATGAAAAGACCATACCCTTAAGTCTCGACTAGGAGATCGATCGATGGAGAGATTATTTCGCATATGGTAATTATAAATGATAAAAGGTTCACTGAATTAATTCACCAGTGATTGGGCTCCATGGCCTTGTGGCCAGACATCGACCGTGGAGTGTGGGAGAATTCCCAAATTGGCAGGGGTGCTGATTTTAGAATGATCAGTCGACAGAGTGTTCGACTGATTTAGAGTATTTAATGCTTGAATAATTAAATGAATATTTAATTATAACCCACGGCCAATTATGTGGTGAACCTATGGGGGCATACATAATACACATGAAGCGAAAGCGAAAGAAAAGGAAACAACTGGGTCGACCAAATCAACTGGTTCGATTGGGTCGACTTGGTCAAATAAATCGACTGGGTCGATTAAGTGACTGGGTCGACCCAATTGGAGCAAGATGGATCCGATTGGAATTGGATCAAGATTATAAATTAAATTGAAATTTAATTTGTGAATTAATTAATTAAGTTGAATTTAATTAATTATAGGAAGATTTAATTAAATAGGAGTCTAATTTAATTAATTGGGAGAGTAATTAATTAATTAATTGGGCTATTTAATTGAAAAATTAAATAAAGCCTAATTAAATTAATTAAGTGGGCCATGAATTAATTGGAAGACTTAGTATTCTAATTGAAAGGGCCATGGCCCATGTAGGAGACTTGGAGTCGTAGTCCTAGGAGGATTAGGAGAGTTAAACACGTATAAATAAGAAGCTAGGTGTTATAACTCATACACAACTATCAAGAGCCAAAAACCAAGTCAAGCAAACACACTCCCTCCCTCTCCCAAGCAGAAATTGGCCGAACACTACTTCCCTGTGGAAGAGTTCGACTTTTTCGACTTTTGTTCCAAACTCGTTTCCTACCCCCAAGATCTTAATATATCATGTGTTCTAGCCGATCAGGATATATTATTTTCGTGATATTGTGGTGTATCAACTCATAGAGGCGCAACACGTGAGGCGCTGTAGCAGGGATTTGGATCGACCAACCTGAGGGAGTAATCTGACTTCGTTCGTTGACTAGGATTTGCAAGGAGACAGGTATAACATATATCTTGTTATTAATGTCGTTTATTTAATATTTATATATATACAACTAGAGTAGTATCCTGGCAAGATTCCGTAAGAGGTCCTAAAAATTATTAAATTCCGATGTGCCTAGGGCTGTTTATCTTACCGAATCCCAACATATCTAAGTGATTTGGAAGAGTGGACTAAATGATTTTTATCCATATAACCACTATAAAAATTCTTTGTATTTTTAACTTGCATTATTTTCTTGCATACTTTCAAACTGCATTAGAACACTTAGAAAACTGAAAGAAAGATTTTTCAAAGAAGTTTGCAAAAACTGGGGATAAAATTCTTTCTAAGACTACTTGTGAAAAACACTGTTTTATATCCGCTGCAAGTATTCTGATTGAAAATTTGATTCTGCTGTAATCAGCTAAGTTATCATCAAAAGAATGGTCAACTCTGCTGTTCAAGCTTTGTGCGCGATCAGCCTAGTCTGCTTACAACTCTCGATCAGCTTAGTCTGCTGACAGACTACTTGAAAAGTTTTAAAATCTAAAATTTTCAGAGGTCTATTCACCCTCCCCCCTACTCTAGACCTCAACTGACCACTTGGGACCAACAAGTGGTATCAGAGCGGGTGGTTCATTTGAATCAACTGCCTGATCAACGAACTTGATCATAGTGTTTTTCAAACGTTTTAAATTCTTCAAACGAGCACGTTTTTGAAAATTAAAAACTCTTTGAAAATGGACTGTATCAGCCATGTTCCCCACATCGGCGGTATGAGTTTCGAGGATTAGAAGATCAGGATGGAGATCTTCCTCGCTGCTTACAACAACAACATGTACACATGTATTACAAAAGGTCCATTCAAGATCACCAAGACTATAAAAGTTGATGAAGTTGATATAGTGGTGAATAAAGAACTTGAAGAGATGACATCAGAAGAAGTGAAGCTGTTTAATTTTGACAAAGTTGGCCATTTCATCATGACCAAGGCCCTGGACAATGATAGGTTTGACAAAGTCAAGCATTGCAAAACTGCAAAGGAAATGTGGGATAAGGTCCGTTACATGACCAATGAGTCATGGGTTAAACTCTCACTAGTGTGAGTGTTTCACTAGTTAATAGTCTTTGTACTTAGTTTGTCTTTGTACTTTGATACCAATATAATATATTCAAATAAATTTATATATGATGATTGATATAATGATGTATTGGCAGCCTAAAAAAATAATTAGATTTGGACGGAGCAACCACTATATTTGGATTAGAAATACTTTGCCTCAAAAGAAATTTGCTCGTAATAAAAGATATGAAAGAAGCTGATTATATTCATAAGAGGAACTAAGTTATAATCTTCACTGTAGAATGATTTAATTTTAACGCTAATCCTAAATCATTTTAGAACTAGGACAGGAGAAAAGCTTGAAGTAAATCACTTAATAGTGCTAATGGTAATTATCATTATCCTATTAAAAAATAATTGATTTAAGGTATTTTTATTTAAAATTAACGAAAGTTCACACTTGCTTCAAAGTTATAGAGTCTGCTTGTCTTGTTTTTTAGAGTGGTTTCATAAACAAATTTGATTTTTGTAATGTTTGTTATGTAAAATAAGTAGTGTATATAGTATAGTGCATTCACGTAAGTTTTCACGATATTCGATTATCAGCACACTCAATTATGGTGCCCAATATTAGATTCCTAAACTTCCTACAAAATCAAACATGAAAAACAATTTTTCTGACAAACAAACATTTACGAAAATGAATTTCTTTTCATTTTGATTTCCTTCATTTTCCATTTCCTATTACTACAATTTTTCTCTCATTTTTTTACCACCGAACAACCTAGTAATGAACTCAAAATCTCAAAATTTTCCCTTATCAAATTTGCAGAAACCAACGAAATATAAAACTACTGAATTAATAATAAGTAATAATTGATGAAGTAAAAATCTGACTTTTCTCCTCATCATGTTCCAAGTTGCTTTATGATCTATTGGTTTAAAATGTTCGAGCATTTAAAACCACAAACACTGCATTCTATCTAACATACATAAGTCAACTTTTTGGTCATTTATTCGTCAATTTCCTATTCAATCAAAACACAAACAGTAAACTTCTTCTTTCCCATTCATTTACCAAAAGATAAAGATCCAAAATGGCAGAAGCATATGCATCTCTTGTTTCCCTGATGCACATAATCGATCAGACCATGGATCATGGTCGCGATTCATTTTCACTTAACCACCAACAAATCGAATCTCTTCAAGAAAAGGCCGCGTATCTAGTTAATTTTCTAGAACGCTATTCCCATGGAGATAACAAAGATGTTGAAGGCTTGGAGAGTCAAATCGCCGATGCATCTCATGCAGCAGAAGATCTAATTGAATCCAGAGTTGTGGACTATATTCATGATAATCAATCCACAAATTTTGCGGGAACGAGCTCCAATACCTTCTGTCAACAACTGCAAGAAGTGATAGAAGTCATGGATTTAATGAAAGAGAAGGCGATGGAAATTAAAGGGAAAGGGGAGCTTAAAGTTCACTTACCTAGAGATTCAATACCTTCTAGTTCTTCAAGCTCTTTACCGGCTGGCAAAGACACTATGGTGGGATTTGATGATGTCTTGATTCAGATCATGGACAAACTCACCCGACAACAATCTAATTTCCAAATCATCCCAATTCACGGAATGGGGGGTATTGGTAAGACCACACTTGCTAGAAATGTTTATGAAAATGCTTGCATTGTGCATCATTTTGACAACCGTGCTTGGGTTACAATATCCCAAGAATATGAAATAAAAGAAATTCTTTCAAGCCTTCTGATTGAATTTAAAGTTCTCTCTAAAGAAACAATACAAGAGAAGAATGAGAGCCAATTAGGTGAAGAATTACATAAATATTTATTTAATAGGAAATATTTTATTGTAATGGATGATATGTGGAGTATTGATGTCTGGAACAAGGTACAATTGTTCTTTCCAAATAACGACAACGGAAGTGGAATCATGATAACAACTAGACTTACACTCATGGCTCGTCATTTGGGATCTCCTGGCCTTGAGGTGAAATTTTTAGACGAAGATCAAAGTTGGAATCTACTTCGTCAAAGGGTGTTTGGCCGACAAGAATGTATTATTGAATTGGTGGAAATTGGGAAGAAGATTGCAAAAAATTGTAAGGGACTCCCTTTGTCAATAGTAGTGATTGCGGGAATCCTTGCAAAGTCGAACATGACACGAGAAGAGTGGGTTCATGTCGCAAAAGAAGTTAACTCTATTGCAAGTCTAGCGAATGATGGACAATGCTCAAAAATATTATCATTGAGTTATAAAAACTTGCCTGTTCATCTAAAACCATGTTTCCTCTACATGGGAGTTTTTCCCGAAGACGAAGAGATCGATGTATCCCGGCTCATCAAACTATGGGTAGCCGAGGGATTTCTAAAACCAAATAAAGACAAATGCCTTGAAGAGGTTGCAGAAGAGTACCTTATCAATCTTATTGATAGAAATCTCATTATGGTTCACAAGCATGGATATAGTGGAAAAATTGAAACCTTCAAAATTCATGATCTTTTGGGAGACATGTGCTTAAGGGAAGCTGAAAAAGAAAAGTTTATTTGTGTCATAGGGGAACAAGACAGTTCACAAGCCTTACACAATCATCGTCGCATTGTTATTGACGGAAGAAAAAAACAGCTAAATGATTCTTCCCATTTCAAAAATCGAGGTGCAGTATCAATCATATCTAATACTGTAGTTACGAAAGAAAGAAAGAGCAAACAGATCCTCCGTTCAATCACATTTAATAAGATGTTTGATTTTACGTATTCATCCTTGCATGGTTGTAGATTGATAAGGGTATTGAATGGTTATGAATTTAGCTTATTCAAAATCGCTTTCAATCTAGTCAACTTAAGGTACCTAAATATTAGGTGTCTAGATCCTCTACTTCTCTCGGGTTGTCTCAAGCTGCCATCTACACTAAAGCTACTATGGAACCTACAAACCTTAATTATTACAGGAGCTTTTATGGAAACTACTATACCACCTGAAATTTGGAAGATGAAACAGCTTAGACATCTCAACATATATCCAGTTTCTCTGCCTATATATCTTCCAATTGTGTTGAAACACCTAATAAATCTCTCAGGAATACTTAACCTAGCCAGTTGTGATGAAGGGGTTGTCAAGGGAATACCCAATATTAAGAAGTTACAAATATATTATGATGATTATTATAGGGCTTTGGATGGGGGAATAGTATGTTGTCTCAACAATCTTCAACATTTAGATAAACTCGAATCACTTTCTATTTTCCTTCATAATCTAAGTAGTCGTCTAAGAAAAACTCTTTTGTTGGAATACCTAACTTTTCCGCAATCCCTCCGTAGGTTGGTTTTAGTGAACAGTCGCTTACCTTGGAAACATATGACGATAATAGGTAGTTTGCCCAATCTTCAAATGCTCAGGTTAAAAGACAATGCCTTCACTGGAGAGGAGTGGAACCCAATTGAGGGACAATTTCTTTCCCTGAAATACTTGTTAATTGAAGTGTGTTTGGGGCTAAAGGTCTGGAACGCCAATAGCATCCATTTCCCGAACCTTGAGCAACTTTTGCTATCGTACATGAAAAGTTTGGAGGAGATACCATTGGGTATAGGAGAAATACCAACTCTTCGATCAATTAAATTATTATCCTGTACTGATTCAGTTGTGCGTTCAGTAATCAATATATTAGATGAGCAAGAAGATCACGGTAACGATGGCATTCAAGTTGAAGTTGAGTTCGGCGTGCGTAATAAACTGGGGATTTTGAAAGCAAGAGATAATCTCAAGTTCACTATGTATCAAAAGAGATGTATGAATGCGCGCATCAATTGAGAAAGAAAGGAAAGGTACAAATTTAACAAAGAAAAAGGTCAGTTTTGCTCTAGACGATATTCTAATTATTTTAATTATCAAATTTCATGACTATTGGAAATCATTTTAGGCCTCTGTTTTTAACTTGTGAAATAATAGAACACTTTCAAATTTCAAAAGTCAGTTTTATCAATGCGGATAAAGAAAAAATGTCGAAATTGTGATTCTCTTTTGGTTTTAAACTTTAATTAATTGATTTTATCTTTGTTTCTAGTGATCAAGTTAAAATGCTGAAATTGTGACTTTTTTTTTTCTTAAACTTTAATTTTATTGATATTTATTTTTGTTTCTTGTGTTTTCTGCGTTAGGACCTGAACAAAGCATTGGTTCATTCATTGAAATTAAGGTGTCACTCAATAACTGTTGGTCTCAAGTGGTCAGATGAGGTCTAGAGGGGGGTGAATAGACCTCTAAAAATCTTTAAAACTTTTTCTTTAAATGAACAGACTAAGCTGTTTACAGAACAGTAATGTACTCTGCTGATCGCGAACAAATCTTTGGACAGCTTTGCAGACCACTAATCTGATTTTGACTTAGCTGATTAAATTAAAATCAGTTTTAAAACTTAGAGTACTTGCAGCGGATTTTGTAAAGTGTTTTTCACAAGTAATCTGATCAGTTTGAAAATGTTATCCCCAATTTTAAAAACTCTTTAAAATATTTTCAAACAGTTAAACAATGTGTTTTTATGCAATTGGAAATATGCAAGTAAAAAGCAAGTAAAAACACAAGTAATTTTTATAGTGGTTATATGGATTGAAATCCTTTAGTCCACTCTTCCAAGTCACTCAGATCTTGGGTTATACTATAATCACAAAGTTTACAGTATACTCTGCTTGTGCTTCACAACAAATGATCAGCCACAAGTTCGCAATAGAAGATCACTAAGAAACTCCTATTCTCCGAAGTAATATCACTCACACAGATGGATATCTACTTCTCACAACACTCTAACAGTCTTCACTCAGAAAAATGTGTTTGTCTTTGTTCTTCAACTCTGCTTACAGTCAACAAATGACTAAGCTGATGAGTAAGATGTTCTTGAGACTTAAGAGATTTTGCTTCGGATTTCTTCTCAGAGATTGTGTTGTTGTTCTCTTCGTCTCTTTCAGCTATTTATACTTGAGGTTTGAAAAACGTCCGTTGAAGAGAGACAGAATTCAAATTCCTCGAGTACTGGTCCTTAATTTTCGCGAACGGCTCTTTCTGCAGCTGTCCGTACTGTCAACAGTACTTTCTGCAGGCAGCATTAAATGCACCAAGCTGATACGAGGTTTTCCTTCAATCATTTGTCTTAAATAACCTTGTACTTCAGCATTTATTACTTCCAGGGCATTTATTACCGTTGGGACAGACTTCTTGATCCTTTCCACTTGACTGATCGAAAGTACTCTTCTGATGATGAACGAGGCTGATCCCAAACTTGAACAAATTTTATTTGAGTCGGCTGATCTTCATCAGTCTGATTTACTTCCTTCAGCTGATCAGAAGTCTTCTGGACCTTGAATTTTGACTCTTCTGATGTCTTCTATACTTAGTCAAAAATTCTTCAAAGGGATATCAGCCAAGTTAATTTATACTTAGCCAATTTTGAAGTTTTGGAATACATCAAAACCTCCCTTTACAAATTGTCTTCAGTGCCTTCATCTTCATACTTATCCAACAATAACATCTTCAACCTCAATTGTGTAAAAAATATGAAGACACTACACTGAAACATTATGACTAATTTGGAGATAATTTCAATGATTTTTTTATAATTTTGATTCTGTGTTTTGAAGATTCTTTAAATATTGGTACGAATAAGCAAAACATCAATTTTAAAACCTGTTTGGGTTTTTCATGTAAAATGTTGTATTATAATTTGAATGATATTTAAGAGTGGTTTTGATTTTGTGTGAAATGTATTATAATTTTTTAATGATATTTAAGACAACTCTTGATTTTGTGTGAAAGGTTGTATTATAAATTGAATTTTCACAAGAGTGAATTGCATTTTTCCACTTCCTAATTTCACTTGTGGTATCAAATTATATGCCGATTTTTATTTGTGGTATTATAAAAATCGATACCAACACATTTGGTACCAAATTTAAGAAATTTTCATTTTTTATACCGCCTTAAAAAACCACTGTTAAGTGATGACGTGGCAGTTAAATCTTATGCAAAATTGATGACATTACTTATGTTGACTGACAATGTTACACCATAATATTTTATGTTGTCAAAATAACCCCACATCTTCAAATTTATTAACAAATTTTAGTCTACATTATTGTCCAATTTTAAAATTGGCTCTAAAAAAACACGTGTGAACCAATTTGAAGATTTTATTAAGTCTAAATTTGGATTTACATATTTATTTAACTAATTTGGATTTATAAACAATAGTAATAGATCAAATAATACTTTAATATAAATTTGATAAAAAATATATTTTTTAAAGTCTAAATTTATATAATAGTATTAATATATTTAATATTTAATAAAATAATAAACTTACATATGATTAATAAATATTTATAATTTTTTTTTTTAAAAAAATACCATCCTGTTCCCCCTAACCACCCCCTCAAAATCCTAGGCCGCCGTCGGTGGCTTGGGATTTGGGAGGGATGGGCTAAGATGGTTTTTTTTTTTTTAATTATAAATCTTTATTAATAATATATAATTTTATAATTTTATGAAATATTAAATATATTAATACTATTATATAAATTTTAAATTTAAAAAAAAATTGTCGGATCTATTTATATTATTTATAATTCTAAATTAGTTAAATAGACATGTAAATATAATCAATAAAATCTTGAAATTGATCTGCACGTGTCTTATAATTATTACTATTATTTATATTAATATTAATATTAAAAATAAAATTAAAGTTAAAAATATAGGTGAGAGTTGGCAGGTGTTGAAAATGAAATTAATTCCATTTCGGAACCCTGCCATTGGAGACGACCAGGCATAGCTCGGGGTTGGGGCAAGGCTGGCACTTTATTGGTGAAAAATAATGTTTGTGCATTTTAAACTGGTGAAAAATAATGCATGTGAAGTCTTAAATACATTTGAAATCGCTAAACAAAATTGGGTAAAATTTGTGAAAATTGATGAAAACGGATAAAACTAGTTAAAATAAAGTAAAGTTGGTCAAAATAGGAGGAATCGATGAAAAATAATTCGAACAGAATTTATAAGAAAAACGATGAAACCAGTGAAATTGAGTAAAGTCGGTGAAAAAAGACTAAAATCGGTCAAAAATATAAAGTTTGTAAGAACATATTTAATAAATGAAAAATTCAGGTGAATAACATGTGAAATTATTTTAAAAACATGAAAAATAGGTAAAAATGATGAATAGTAAAAACAAGTGAAACCAGTTAAAAAAGTAGTTAAGTTGGTGAAATCGGTAGAAAAATAATTTCAACTGAAGGAAAAAAAAAACAATAGAAATCAATAAAAATGGGAAAACAATGAAAACTATTATAACTGATAAAAAAAAAAGGAATAAATTGCTTTAAAAAAGTTTAAACAGTGAGAACATATGAATCGATGAAAGTTTTGGTGAAATTTGTGAAGAAACTAGTAAAATCAGTCAAAAAAGCTTGAAGTCAGTGAAAATATTTTTAATCAGTGAAAGTTTTAGGCGAACAATATGTGAATTCAGTGAAATAGATGAAAACGAGTTAAACTTTAACCGACAAAAATAAGGTAAAATCGGAAGAAAATGGTTTAAATTGAAAAAAAGATTGACGAAAAATGGAAAAACAACGAAAAAAAATGTTATAATAGACTAAAAAGCGAAAAAATCAAAAAAAAATTAAACAGTGTAAAAATATGAATCGATGAAACTTCGGTGAAATTGGTAAACATTGGTGAAAAAACTAGTGAAGCTAGTAAGAAAAAATGTTAATGAAATCGATAAAAGCTCAGGTGAAATTTATGAAGAAACGGATAAACTTGTGTTATCGGTGAACAACGAATAAACTTGACATGAAAATTACTATGATGGAATAAACTAAATAATATTCTCATGATCTTATATTAGAACCTATTTTATGAGATGTATTTACTATATCATTCATCATTTTTATATTTTATTATAACTATTCAAAGCCATTAAAATCAATAATAAATAATAAAAATAAGTTTCTTAAAAAATAAATTGACCAGTCGTAAATATATGACATTCAATGACATAAAGATAGCTAATTTTACTCTAATTTACGAAAAATATACATGAAATTAAAACTAAACACGTACAACGTACGTGCACTTTTCTAGTTAAATAAAAAAAATCAAATAATTGAATAACAAAATCAATCAACAAACACTAGCATAAAACTAAATGAAAAATCTAAGTAAAATCTAGGAGTCTAGGACCAACATAGAAAATGTGTTTTTCCGTTTTTCTTTCTTTTTTTTGGAAAAATACCTTTTGAGTTTCTCAAATATGAAAATTTCTTACCTAGACTGAGTTTGGCGAATATATTTACTCTCTGTATTATTGCTCTGTACATTTATTATAAACTTTTCAATTAAATATAATAAATACACTTGCTTTGAGATTGAATCAAACTCTCAAGAGAGGAATCAATCATAAAATAAGTACAATACATTTATTTGACGGTTAAATAAGTTTGGCCAACAGGCTTGGACAATTTTTTTTCTCAAATACCAACTTTGATTTAACTTCTTTAAAAATAAACAGAAAAGGAACCAAAAATAGAAGCTGGTTGGAAGCTGTTTATGACCTCTTATACCGTGAAATTACATTTTATTTTTTGTAATTAATTGGAAAATGTTTTCTATTAAATTTGCAAAAACCATCCTTTTTTTCTTTCACTAAACGACTCATTCATATGGTTTCCAAGATTTCTTAAAAGAATGCTTTTCAAAAATATCGACAAGAAGCCAAGACAATTGTCCATTATTGCAATTCTCGAAAAATCAAGCATGTGGCCTTCTTTCCCATCACAATTTAATTATGTAGTTTCACTTTCCAATGGAAATCCCCTTATAGAAATTATTTAAAAAAAAAAAAAAAAAAGACTTCCCCATATGCACCCCATACTGTATTTCTTTAAAGTTAATCTCCATTTATGTGCATTAAACTACATTCGGTGTATTTGGCCATATCCAGTCTTTATTCAAATTATAAGAGTGAAAATTATTTCACTTACAAAAATAGCTTACAAAGGGGTGTAGATCCTATGTACCACTTAAGTGTATCACCATTAATTAATTGACACTTTCACATATGATAATTATAATAATTCTCACATATGCATGTGTCAATCAATTAGTGTTGATACACTTAAGTGGTACACCAAAAGTGGTACAGAGGATCTTGAGCCCTTACAAAGATATACTATTATTAATTTACTGCAAGTTTAACTAACTTAATCATGCTGTAAAGTATTGTCTTTATCTTAGTCATATATAAATAATAATATAGAATGAGAATAGATTTTTTTGGAAGAGTTAGGTTGTAGGTATAAAACGTGTAAAAATTTATGTCAAATCATGTTAGTTGTGAGATAAATGTGTAAGATGGATCTTTCTAGGATGCGGGCGCCCGAGTTACGCCCTCACATGCGGGAGGGTTAATCGGGCCATTCATTTGGATCAGATTAATCTGAACCGTTAATTTGGTAACTTGGTCAAAGTCAATTGGTAACTATTGACCTTTAATTAACTTACAATATACCTAAATTATCCTTTTAATTAAATTTTTTTTAAAAATAAAAAAATTGGCCAGTATTGTTAATTACCACTTTACCCCTATCTTATTAATTGAGTTTGACAATTTTGCAAATTGACCCCAATGTTCCGCGATTTTACGAATTTAATTATTTAGCTTGTAAAAAATACAAAAAACCTCCTTTCATATAAAAAGACATCGTTACCCCCAAATTTGATAATAATTAACTATTACAATTTTGCAAATTGACCCTTATGTTCCACTATCTTACGAATTTAATTATTTAGCTTGTAAAAAATATAAAAAAACCTCGTTTCATATAAAAAGACCTCGTTACCCCCAAATTTGATAATAATTGAGTTTGACAATTTTGCAAATTGATCCCAATGTTCCGCGATTTTATAAATTGAATTATTTTGCTTCTAAAAAAAATATAAAAAAACCGTCTGTCATATAAAAAGACCGCTTTACCCCCAATTTTAATAATTATTGACTTTGACAATTTTGTAAATTGACCCCTATGTTTTTTGATTTTAAAAACTAAATTATTTTGCTTCTAAAAAAATAAAATAAACGCCTCTTATATAAAAAAGACCGTTTTACCTCCAATTTTTATAATAATTGACTTTGACAATTTTGTAAATTGACCCCTATATTTTACGATTTTATGAATTGAATTATTTTGCTTCTAAATAAACAAAAAAAAAAAAAAAAAACCGCCTGTCATATAAAAAAGACTGCTTTACCCCCAATTTTGATAATAATTGACTTTGACAATTTTGCAAATTGACCCTTTTGTTTTCTTATTTTACGAATTATTTTGCTTCTAAAAAAATAAAAATAAAAACGCCTCTAATATAAAAAGACCGCTTTACCCTCAATTTTTATTATAGTTGACTTTGACAATTTTGCAAATTGACCCATATGTTTTGCGATTTTACGAATTGAATTATTTTGCCTCTAAAAAAACAACGCCTGTCATATAAAAAAGACCGATTTACCCAAAATTTTGATAATAATTGACTTTGACAATTTTGCAAATTGACCCCTATGTTTTCTGATTTTACGAATTGAATTATTTTGTTTCTAAAAAATATAAAAAAAAATGCCTCTAATATAAAAAAGACAACTTTACCCCCAATTTTGATAATAATTGACTTTGATAATTTTGCAAATTGACCCCTATGCTTTGCGATTTTACGAATTGAATTATTCTGCTTCTAAAAAAATAAATAAAAAACCTCCTGTCATATAAAAAAGACCGCTTTACCCCCAATTTTGATAATAATTGACCTTGACAATTTTGCAAATTGACCCCTATGTTTTCCGATTTTACGAATTGAATTATTTTGCTTCTTAAAAATAAAAATAAAAACGCCTCCAATATAATAAAGACCGCTTTACCCCTAATTTTGATAATAATTGACTTTGCAAATTGACCCCTATGTTTTGCGATTTTACGAATTGAATTATTTTGATTCTGAAAAAACAAATAAAAAACCTCCTGTCATATAAAAAGACCGCTTTACCCCCAATTTTGATAATAATTGACTTTAACAATTTTGCAAATTGATCCCTATAATTTCTGATTTTACGAATTGAATTATTTTGCATCTAGAAAAACAAAACAAAAAAATCCGCCTCTCAAATAAAAACGACCTCTTTACCCCCAATTTTGATAATAATTGACTTTGACAATTTTGCAAATTGACCCCTATATTTTGCGATTTTACGAATTGAATTATTTTGGTTGTAAAAAATCAAAAAAAGCGCATGCCATATAAAAAAGACCGCTCTAACCCACTTTTGGTAATAATTGACTTTCACAATTTTTGTAAATTGACCCCTATATTTTCCGATTTTACGAATTGAATTATTTTGCTTCTAAAAAAACCGCCTTTCATATAAATAATTCGATTCATAAAATCGGAAAATATAGGGGTCAATTTGCAAAATTGTCAAAGTCAATTATTATATAATTGGGGGTAAAGCGGTCTATTTTATGTGACATACGTTTTTTTTTGTTTTTTTAGAAGCAAAATAATTCAATTCATAAAATCTAAAACATCAGTTTGCAAAATTTTCAAAGTCAATTATTATAATTGGGGGTAAAGAGGTCATTTTTATATGAGAGGCGTTCTTTTTTTGTTTTGTTTTGTTTTTTTAGAAGCAAAATAATTTAATTCGTAAAATCGCAAAATATAGGGGTCAATTTGCAAAATTGCCAAAGTCAATTATTATCAAAATTGGGGGTAAAACGGTCTTTTTTATATGATAGGCGGTTTTTTTTCAGAAGCAAAATAATTCGATTCGTAAAATCGGAAAATATAGGGGTCAATTGGTAAAATTATCAAAGTCAATTATTATCTAAATTGGGGGTAAAGCGGTCTTTTTTATATAGTAGGCAATTTTTTTATATTTTTTAGAAGCAAAATAATTCAATTTGTAAAATCGCAAAACATAGGGGTCAATTTGCAAAATTGTCAAAGTCAATTATTATCAAAATTGGGGGTAAAGCGGTCTTTTTTATATGACAGACGGTTTTTTTTTCAGAAGCAAAATAATTCAATTCGTAAAATCGAAAAACATAGGGGTCAATTGGCAAAATTGTCTAAGTTAATTATTAACTAAATTGGGGGCAAATCGGTCTTTTTTATATGACAGGCGGTTTTTTTTATAATTTTTAGAAGCAAAATAATTCAATTCGTAAAATCGCAAAATATAGGGGTCAATTTGCAAAATTATCAAAGTCAATTATTATCAAAATTGGGGATAAATCGGTCTTTTTATATCATATGTTTTTTTTATTTTAATTTTAGAAGCAAAATAATTCAATTCGTAAAATCGTAAAATATAGGGGTCAATTTGCAAAATTGTCAAAGTCAATTATTATCTAAACTGGGGGTAAAGCGTCTTTTTATATGACAAGTGATTTTTTTTTTAATTTTATAGAAGCAAAATAATTATATTCATAAAATCGCAAAATATAGGGGTCAATTGGCAAAATTTTCAAAGTCAATTATTATCTACATTGGGGGTAAAACGGTCTTTTTATATGACAGACGGTTTTTTTATATTTTTTTAGAAGCAAAATAATTCAATACGTAAAATCGCAAAATATAGGGGTCAATTTGCAAAATTGTCAAAGTCAATTATTATCAAAATTGGGGGTAAAATGGTCTTTTTATATCATAAGTGATTTTTTTTTATTTTTAGAAACAAAATAATTCAATTGGTAATATCATGAAACATAAGGGTCAATTTGTTTTTAGTTTTAATTATTTTGATTCAAAGGTTATAAATGTCTTTTATTAATTGAAGATTATTTAAATTTTTAATTAATTTTTTTAAAAAAAAGGATAAAAGTGTCTATTTACATACCGAGTCAACTCGCCGAGTCACATACTAGTTACGCACGCCACATGGCATCATTTCAGGGCCATCCCGCATGTGAGGGCGAGTTACGATGCCCGCCCCCTAGAAGCCCCGGTGTAAGATATAGATTACTTTATGTCAAATCATAGTAGAATTTATATAGGTTTTGATTAGAGATAAGAAAATTATTGTTTGTTTGGGTTTTGAGAGAGTAGTTTGAGAAAATTGTTATTTGTTTGGGTTTTGAGAGAGTAGTTTGAAAAAATTGAGAGATGAAAAATTTATTTCAGAAAATAAAAAATATGTTTGTTTGGTATTTCCCAAACACGAAAATTTTATGGGAAACGCCAAACAAACAGTCCCAATCATGGTTATCAAACCGTGTATCGTATCGTGTATCGTTTTCCTCTCGTATCGAATCGTATCGCACGTATCGTATCGCGAATCGCATCATTTTGGGCCATCCGAGTCGTATCGTTTTGGGCCAGTATCGAATCGTATTGCACGTATCGTATCGCGAATCGTGCGACACTAACTACCATGGTCCCAATAGCATTGACTAGTTTTCTTTCTCAAGTAGTATTTCAATTAGGGGTGAACGCGGTCGGGTTTGGGCGCGTTTACATGAAAAAATTAACCCGACCCAATACGTGCGGGTTGTCTACTTTTTAAACCGCACTCGCGTTTTTATTTTCATATACTGCCCGGTTCGGGTGGAATGGGTGCGGGCGGGTGGCGGTCTGGTTGGCGGGTTGAACGGAAACAATGTCAATAAATCTTGACATCTAAATATAAGTAATTAAGCATATAATTTTAAGTTCTTCAAACAACAAATAAAATGTATCAAATATGTTCACCTACATTTGAAATTAAATTCAAGAAGCAAAAAGTACAAAACTATAATATAATCAACGATTTCTTACTAATTAAATCAACAGTCTCCACCAAAACTAATATTACAAGTCCCCACAAAAGAGTTCATTACAAATCGTCACTTACACATTACAAACAATAACAAATTAGTGAAGTTTTCTCAATTTTTCCAACAACAAACTCTTTAAGAAAAAATGTACTAACATATATGTATATACCATTAACATTAATATAAACAAAAAACTTGAAGAAAGTTTGTTTATTTGTTCTTATTTATTTGTTAATAAATGTAATTTATTTCATAATTTTATTAAACAATTAATAAAAAGTACATGAATGATGATTAAGTGCGGGCTGCGGGTGAGTCGGTTTTTTAACCATCAAACCCGTCACCCGACCCATAACGTGTGAGTTTACAAATTATCAACCCGTACTTGATTATTTTAAAAATAAAACCGACGGGGTACGGGCGGGTTGGCGCGGGTCAGACGGGTTGGACGGGTGGGACGGGTCTATGAACACCCCTAATTTCAATGAAGACTTTGAGAGGACAAAGTCTAGCCTCTAAAACAGTCTCCAAGACGCATTCCCATTAAAGATATATTATTTCAAGCGACAAAAGTTTTTGGGTTTTTTTTTTTCTCCAGGCTTTTTTAGCTTCAAATATCACCATTACTCGATAAAGGGGCACTCTTAATTTTCCCTCTCCGTACAAAAGGTAAATCCTTTGTTTGCTTTTCTCATTCTTTCTTTAAAGATATGGTAAAGAATTCTGAAATCTGAGCTTTTCTGTATTATTGCTCTGTACATTTACTATTTCTACTTTATTGGGTACTATCAAAGATTTGATCTTGTGCAAGGAAAATTCAATCATTAGCTTGTAGAAACTTTGGGCTAGTACTAGAAATTTTGCATTTTGTGAAAATTTTGTGTGGATTTATTTAAGGTATTGTGTATTTGGGGAATCACTGTTGATTGACTGATGTATTGATTTTGTGCCCTTAAGCTCTTGTGTTGAGAGTGAAGTGTTAAGATTGCATAATTAGTGTTGGTAATAAGTTGAGATTTGTAATCTAGGGATTGTAATTGTATGGAACGGGAGATTGTATAGATACAACACAAGTAATGGAAGGGGAAGAAGACTTAATAGCCGCGGCAGAACATATCGTAAACACTTTGAAAATGAAAAAGAATTTGAGCGGTAATACTAGGAAAATCTTGGCAAATCTAGGTTCACAGTTGTCAAACATAACTCGAGCAAGTGAAAGCGAAGATAACGAATCAAAAGAAGATGAGGGGCTTATCGAGATTGAACATCAGCTCAATAACATTCAGGATAAGATCATGAATTGGGAAAAGGATCAGTCAATGATTTGGGATTATGGCCCTGAAGAAGCTTATGAGTATTTAAAAGCAGTCAATGAAGCTCGAAAATTGACCGAGATTTTGGAGAATAAGAGGATAGAGGGTAGTAGCGAAGGAACTTCTTTGCTTCATAGGGCTCATGATGTTCTTCGGACAGCAATGTCTAGGCTTGAAGAGGAGTTTAAATACTTGCTTGTCCAATACTTCTTAACTCGAGCAAGTGAAAGCAAAGATAACGAATCAAAAGAAGATGAGGGGCTTATCGAGATTGAACATCAGCTCAATAACATTCAGGATAAGATCATGAATTGGGAAAAGGATAAGTCAATGATTTGGGATTATGGCCCTGATGAAGCTTATGAGTATTTAAAAGCAGTCAATGAAGCTCGAAAATTGACCGAGATTTTGGAGAATAAGAGGATAGAGGGTAGTAGCGGAGGAACTACTTTGCTTCATAGGGCTCATGATGTTCTTCGGACAGCAATGTCTAGGCTTGAAGAGGAGTTTAAATACTTGCTTGTCCAAAACCGGCAGCCTTTTAAGCCTGAGCATATGTCTTTTCGCTCGAGTGAAGTGGATATTATCGATTCTGACTCTGTACTTTCTTTTGGGGATGACTTTGTCGAAGATGTTGGGCAAAGAGATAGCGTGGGGCGATTCTCTGTGGATTATGTAATTGAGTTAGTGCATCCAGATGCAATTCCAGATTTAAGAAGTATTGCTAGTTTAATGTTTGACTCGAATTATGGTCGGGAATGTTCTCAAGCGTTTATCAGTGTCCAAAAAGATGCACTAGATGACTGTCTTTTCATTCTTGAAGTTGAGAAATCGAGCATTGAAGATGTGTTGGAGATGGAGCGGAGTGCATTCAACTCGAGAATCAGGATGTGGGTTCGAGCTATGAAGATTTTTGTTCGGGGTTACCTCGCGAGCGAGAAGTTGCTTAGTGATCGCATTTTCGGAGAACATGAGTCAGTAAGTTCTGTTTGTTTTGTAGAGTCGTCAAAAACAGCGTTTATGCAGCTTTTGCAGTTTGCCGAAGCCATAGCTATAGGCTCCCATCAACCGGAAAAGTTGTTTAAGATTCTTGACATGTACGAGGTTCTTGCCAATCTTATTCCGGATATAGAAACTTTATACAACAACGAGAACGGTTCTTATGTTAGAATCGAATCCCAAGACATCCTTAAAAGACTGAGGGATTGTGCAAATACAACCTTTCTCGAATTGAAGAATGCCGTTGCCTCCAATGTCTCGGCAAATCCTTTTCCCGGGGGTGGAGTCCACCCGCTGGCTAGATACGTTATGAATTACGTAAAAGTCCTTATGGATTACAAGAAAACTCTACACGAGATTTTGAAGGACCAAGAAATCGAAGAATCCTCTCAACTTTCACCGGAGGAGAACCCTATTAGTGAAGAGGAGGATAACATTAATGAAAGCTCTGGTTCTTCTCCAATGGCTATACATTTCCGATCCCTATTCTCGATTCTTGAAACCAACATTGATGAAAAGTCGAATCTATACAAGGATGAGTCATTACATCACTTTTTCTTAATGAACAATGTACATTACATGGCGGAAAAGGTCAAGGGATCTGAGCTTAGGACAGTTTTTGGCGACGATTGGATTAAGAAGCACAATTGGAAATTTCAGCAGCTTGCAATGAGTTATGAACGAGCCACTTGGAGCTCGATTCTTGGATTGTTAAAAGATGAGGGGATCTATGATCCGGGTTCAAATTCGATTTCAAGAACCATTATCAAGGAGAGAATGCAGAGCTTTTATGCGGCTTTTGAGGAGGTTTATAAGAACCAGACATCATGGTTGATTCTGGATAGCCAATTAAGAGACGACCTTCGGATTTCGACTTCGCTTAGGGTAATCCAGGCTTATCGGTCTTTTGTTGGAAGATTTCATAATCATATTAGTGAAAAACATATTAAGTATAGTGCTGATGATTTAGAGGATCGTATAATGGATCTGTTTGAAGGATCACAAAAGTCATTACATCGTAGCAGCAAGAAGTGATTTTTATGGTTTATAGAAAAAGATTTGAAATTAATGTATTCATGTTTGAGATATTTTCACTCTTAGTATGCCATTTTTATGCATTTGTATTATAAGTGGTATATATAATATATAGTTCCATTTTTTACATTACTTACAATGAAAAAAATTCTGATAATTGCAGTTTTTAGTTTTCGATTCTGGGTCTGTTCATTGTTGTAACTGCTGCTAGTTTTGTTTATTTGTTCTATAATTGAATTATTGGTGAGCAAAATTAGATCTGGATTAGAATTTTCACTTCGTGATGAGAGGTTTTTACTTTACCTTTTTTCGAAAGAATGAATTTTTTTCTCCAAGAATGAAAAAAAATATAGATATGTTTACATAATTGAGGCATGAGCAGAAAATTTTACTGTTTGCTCTAACACAATTGAATGAGTTTTCAGGTTATTCAAATTAAATGATATCCTCAAGTGAATAAATCTTCTAATTTTCTGATTGCATAGCTTGGGCTAACATAATTTGCTTGACAAATGTCATAATTAACCATTAAAAAAAATCAATTATCGTTGCTTTAAATTGATCTGTTAAAGTAATCTAACTATTGTTCATTTATATAAATACTTTTTTTTTTTTTGATAATTAACAAATCAATACCAACAAATTAAAAGAAAGATTTTACAAAATAAAAAAGAGGGTAGTCCCCATCGCAACAAACATTAATAGAAATTAAACTAAATGGGATACAAATAATAGGATCCGACCAACTGGAATTAAAAGCCCAATCCGCAAGATTGTGTGCAGCATAGTTTGAATTTCTCGGTGCAAACTTGAATCTCCATTTTGGCCAACAAGTCCAAAATTTCCGAATTTTTTCTATAAAATCACGAGCTGACCAATCTGTAGCCTTCCAATCATTAGAGATTTCGAGAATGGTTTGGATACAATCATTTTCAATGCAAACTTCATCAATTTTCCACTTCATCATAATAGAGCAAGCTAGGTGAAGAGAAAGGCATTCATCAGTCAAAGACGATAAACAAGGCTGCTCAGATGCATCAGCAAATAAGATAGAAACGTTCGAATTCCTAATTATGACCGCAAACTCAACAAGACCATCTTTAAATGAAGCATCAACATTCACCTTAAATCCAATGTTATCAAAACCGGATCGGACCGGCCGGTTCGACCGCGAACCGGAGGTCTACCCGGTCCGGTCACCCCCCTAAAACCGCTTAAGTCCAAATTCAGTTGGAACCGGGTTGAACCGGTCCAAAACCGGCGAACCGGTTTTGACCGCGGTTCACACTTTAAAAAAAAAATTTAAAACCTAGGGCATACGTTTACTGGAAAGAACAGAACACAATTGGAAGAGAGGAGCGGCGGCAGTTCAAAGGCAACAAAGAAAAGGCAAGATTTTTTATTTTTTCTTCAAGCTTTGTTAATAAATACTTAGATTAGGTAGATTATACTAAGTTATCTTCTTCTTTGTTTTAAGTTTAAGGTATTAAATTTTTTCTATGTTTAAAAGCAAGATTTTTTTATTTTTTCTTCAATTTTTGTTAATAAATACTTAGATTAGGTAGATATTATACTTGGTTATCTTCTTCTTTGGCTTTAAGTTTAAGGTGTTAAACTTCTTACTTCTTTTTCTTAGTGCTACGGGAAAGGGAAACAGAACAGAACACAAACATACCCAAAATTGAAATTGAAAGAGGGAGGGCAGCGGCGGCGGATTCTTGATATCTTGGTAAGAACTTTGTACTTGATCTTCAATTTTTGTTTGATAATATGTAATTAGATTAGATATCTTCAAAATTAATCCTCCCATTAATTATTAATTCCGATTATTTTCAGGGTTGTTATGTATGCATTGTGATTGGGTACTGTGAAGGAGGAGACATGTAAGCTGTCAATTTTCTTTTTCATAGGAAATAATACCATTTAGGTGGAAATTAGATCGTCATTGAGCCAAGTTACATGTATAATAATTTGTGATTTTTAATTTGTATGTTGCTCTTCTTTATATGTAATAGGGCAGAAGCCATAAAAAAGACAAAGGGAGTTCATTTCCCTGAAGAGGTTATCCTTTTATCTTATAATTAATTCTCATTTCTCGTACTTGTTAATTTCTTCATCAAACTTACTAGTATAAATTTTGCATCTGAATATTGAATAATATACAGAAGCTTTGCAAATGGAGTTCATTTCCCTGAAGAGGTTCAAATGTTAATGGCACTTGATTACTTGCATACCAACCATATACTCCATCGTGATGTCATGTTAGCAAACTTTTAAAAAGCATTAGTTAATTTATGAAGATGATGAAGATTAATGATTTAGGTAGATATAAATGTTCTTTTTTATGAAGATGATGAAGATTAATGATTTTTATTTTGATTGTAGTTTTTGAGACGTTGTATGTCTTATGAATTTTGAGATCATGATTGGATGTTTGATTGTTTATTTTGAATTTATGTTGTTTTAATTGGCCTACTCTTTTATTTAGGATCTATGTGTGATTTTACTTCGGTTAAAGTTTGAAGTTTAAACTTGTTATGTTGTAAGTTGTAACTCTTATGATTTTATTTTCAATTTAATTATGCATTGGACAAAATTTATTCATTGACTAAGTGTTCATTTGTATCTATTATTTTATGTTGGAATATTTTATATATAATAAATTATTAAAAATTAATAATATATCATTATGACGTCATCCGGTCCGACCAGCGGTCCAACCGGTTCGACCGGTAGAACCAGTGGCCAGTTGGCTCACCGGTTCTGAAAACATTGCTTAAATCTATCCGGCCGGGGGGACTAAGCAAAAGAAAAGGAAGGAGCTTTACTTGAAGTGATCCAAAGTTTCTGAGAAAAAAAGTGCTCAGCACTAATAGTTTCAACTAGAGAAACTTGTCAATTATCTAGGTAATGTTTTACTACATATAAAATCTATAAAAAAGAATATCTTAGATATCTTTATGAACAATATACTTGATCAATTAATGTTGAAACCAATATTAACATTAATGCGTTATGTATTGGTTTGGATATGTTGGACAATGATCAAATCACGACATTAAAATAAATTTAGTCTATCAAATTAACTTTTCGATTAATAGTACATATTCTATTGAAATTCTCCTTGTGTTTGTTATGTAAGCACTATTGAGCTAATTTATGTAAATTAGTTATTTCATATTATTGGTGTCAAATGATAAAGATTAGTCCCTCTTTTTTTTTTTTTTTATTTGTTGTTTTAGAATTTTAATATAGGATAAAAAAATTTCAAACAATTTTATCTCTTATTAATGCTATCTCTTATTAATGCTATGATTATTTCATTAAAATGGTGTTTTTGGACTTCTATCTAAAAAAATGGCTATTTATTATATTTCTTAATATGTATGCAATCCTTCAATTCTAAAGCGAATAAAAAAATGGAGGCGGTATATGTTAATTGATAGTACAAATGTTTTTTTTTATTTTTTTTTATTGTATCTTAGTATTTTGGAAAAAAAAATATTATGATATTGTTGTTTTGCATCAATATATTATATTTAGCATTTAATGTAACTTAGATTCAACGAGTCAAGATATAACTTTTAATATAAATTTATTACAAATAAGACTCAAACTACATACACGTCTCGATTTTTTGGTAGCAGACTGGACCGTTTGATTCGAATAGTTTGGTTTGACATACTATAACAATTTTGAAACTACCGCGTCATATTAGATACCAAAAATTGGTACGCTTGAGTTATATTGATACGTACTGCATTTCAGTTCGATATACGTTATGAGCTTTATTACCGAACGATTATAGGCTTCAGTTTTCGGTAACTGAACCGGTAAATCCATTTTTTAATCCCAATTCCTAAGGGTGAGTTTGGCCTAGCGATTCGAAAATCAATTATTGGAGAATTAATTTTACTAAAATGAATTTTGGCAATAATTGATTATGATAAAATTCAATTGTAAAATAATTATTTTTGGATAATAGCTTTTGCAAAAATAACGTTTTAGTTACTTCTAAATAAGTTGACTTTTAGATTCTGGAGATCCAAAGGTGATTATAATAGTGAGGGTCAAACATCATTAAAATCACGATTGAATAAAAGCAATTTCTATAAATGAGGAAAAACACTTCAAAAATTACAATGAATGTCAAGAAGTGTTTTTAGGAGCTCCCATAGATGACCAAACTCACCATAAGTAAGGGGCTCAAGATCCTCTATACCACTATTAATGTACCATATTTGTGTACCACTAATAAGTAATTGTCACATGTATATATGATAATTATCACATGTACATGTGGCAATTACTTATTAATAGTACACAAATATGATACATTAATAATGGTATAGAGGATATCACCGCTAAGTAAAGTACTAAATCCAGCGTTCTAAATTTCCATTCGGACTTTTGGCAATATGCACCTTTGAAAATGGGTTATTTGGCAGATTGCACATTTGAAATTAATTTTTGACAGAATGCACCCTCGAAAAACCTAAGTTTTGGCAGAGTGCACCCTTTTAATCTTTTTTGAACAAATAGATTGCCGAAAAAATGAAAATCCTGAATATTAATATGGGCATAATTAATCTTTTAACTCATTTCCTTTCTAAAATTTAAGTTTTATGCATAAATTTCCATTTCTAACAACCCATATTTACATCCCTTAATCATTTTTGCACAATTCTTCACAATTTTTGTTGATCTATATTCTATTTCTGACATCAATTAATTTTACGTATATTCTAATAGATTTTTAAATTAAAAAATCAAAAGCTTTTAAAATTTTAAAAATTAATATGCAATGCACTTAACATAAAAATGGTGATCAGGACATAATAAACAAATTTGAACACAATAAATTCAGCAATCCACCCATAAGAATTAGGAACAATATTCATATAAATGGGCAAGTTCATATAACTTCAAACCAAAAGCATGAGACTGTTGTAGATTAAGTGGAGCAGATTTTTATATTACTTTTTTTTTTCTAGAATTTAGATTAATTAAATGTGTAAATGGATAAACTTACCCCTGAAATAAAAATTTATTTCAATTGGCTTAAATTTTTGGAAGGAAATTAATTTCTTTTAAAGGAAAATGAGTTAATAGAATAATTACATCCCTATTAATATCAGAATTTTCAATTTTCCGACAATCTCTTTGACAAAAAAAGTTTAAAAGGGTGGACTCTGCCAAAATTTTGCTTTGGAATAGAGATTTTGGCAGCTTTGGAGATTAGCAAAATTTAATGTAATTATCTTTGGCAATTGGCAGTATAAGGTGGGTTTGAAATCTGTAATTATGTTTAAAATTTAATGTTGTTTGTTTTGGTATCTTTTCATTGACATTGTCTGTATTTAGAATTTGGTGTAAAAAAGGGGAAAAGGGCAAAAAAAAAAAAAAAAAAAAAAAAAAAGGAAAGAAAGAAAAGGGGGGGATTGGTTTTTTGGACCGAATCGGATCATTCGGTTTTTTAACGAACCGGATCATTCGGTTTTTTAATGAACCGAACCGAAATTTTTGGTTTGACAAACGGTCTGCGGTCTGAAAAGTACCGAATCGAAAAAAAATCGAAGTTCGGTTCGATTTTTACCGAATGCTTAACCCTAATTTTTATTGTGACAAAACTAATTTGCATGTTTGTTCGGCGTTTCCAAAAAATTATCGTGTTTGGGAAATGCGAAACAAACATGTTCTCTATTTTCTGAAATAAATTTTTCATCTCTCAATTTTCTCAAATTACTCTCTCAAAGCCCAAACAACAACAATTTTCTTATCTCTAAACAAAACCTATATAAACTCTACTATGATTTGACATAGAGTAATTTATCTCTTACACAATTTATCTCACAACAAACATATTTGACATAAAGTCTTACACCTAAAACCTAAATCTTCCAAAAAAACCTATACCCACTTTATTTCTTAAACCACTCTCACAAAACCCAAACAAACAACATTACGCAAATCGATATTATTTCACAAATATCCACTACTATCCCAAATTACTTTACCAAACACCAAACAAACAAGCATTTTTATCACTAAATATATGCAAAAAGTGATAATTTCAACAATATCACTTAATTTCACTAAAATTAATTTTTCTTATAGTGTTAACAAACTCCCACCACTCCCACAAATTATTCTAAAAAATGCCAAACAAACACATTTCATGTCTTTGCTCAAGAAACAATTAGTTTAACAATACTAACAATATCAATAGAGCAATAATTATTGTTGACATAGCAAAATTCTCTAATTTTCAACAAACCCTCCATTATTTAAAACCTTTACAAGTCAATCTTTTTCTATACTTTATAAACATGAAATTTATCTCATATCACAATACCTTGAAAATTATATAATTCTTAGATTGTTTTCTCTCGGCATTGAATATGTGCATGTAAGCAGGGCCGGCGTGGGCTATAGCAGTTGCCTAAGGCCCAAAGCTTGTAGGGCCGCCAACACGTTTCACCACAGCCCATTAATATATTGATCCATAAAAATGAAGAAATTAGTAATGGCCCAGTCAAAGCTAATTAAGCCTTGCACGGTTGCAGCACCAGATATGTATTTCCAACATTAATGGGCCTCCCACTCCAGCCCATTAACCTTTACAATAAAGAAAAAAAGGAGAATTTCACTTTTCATACCATAATTCAACCTAATTTAGGGATTTAATACCATAATTTTTTCTACCGATACATTTGATACCATATCTCAAATCCACTCTGCACATTTAATACTTCCGTCAAATTAAAGACGAAATTGTCACGTGAATGTCACGTGGCCGTTAAAACTTTACATTTGATACCATTACTTATGTTGACTGATAATTTTACCCCATAATATTTCAGGTTATCAAAAAAACCCCACATCTCCAAATTTAGTGACGATTTTAGTCCACATTGTTGCAAAATTTAAGAAATTGAATCACATTTGGTACTTCGGTTAAAATTGGGCGTTAACTGCTGATGTGGCCGTTAAGTTTTATTGCAGAATTGAAATCATTTCTTATATTGACTGGCAATTATACCCCTAACTTTTCAAGTTGTCAAAATAACCCCATATCTTCAAATTTAGTGATAATTTTAGTCCACATTGTTGCCCTTTCAAAATTGACTCGAATAAAATACTTGCGGACCAATTTAGAGATTTAACTTAATATATTTACATATGTATTTAACTAATTTAATTAATAAATAATAATAACAAACCAAATAATACATGAACATAAATTCGATAAAATATTAATTAAATCTAAAAATTTTATAATGATATGAATATATATTATATTTATTAAAAAATAAATTATATATTATTAATAAAATAATTATAAATTTTAAAAAAAAAACCCTTCTTCTACCTCCTAACCCCCCCCCCCCCCCCCCCAACCCAAATCCCAGACCGCTGTGGCCTGGATCATTATAAAAATTTTAGATTTAATTAATATTTTATCGAATTTATGTTCATGTATTATTTGATTTGTTAATATTATTTATAAATTAAGTTAGTTAAATACATATGTAAATATATTATGTTAAATCTCTAAATTTGTCCGCAAGTATTTTATTCGAGCCAATTTTGAAATTGGACAACAATGTGGACTAAAATTATCAATAAATTTGAAGATATGGGATTATTTTGACAACTTGAAAAGTTAGGGGTATAATTGTCAGTCAATATAAGTAATTATGTCAATTTTGCAATAAAACTTAACTGCCACGTCAGCAATTAACGCCCAATTTTAACGGAAGTACCAAATGAGATTCAATTTCTTAAATTTTGCAATAGTGTGGACTAAAATCGTCACTAAATTTGGAGATGTGAGGCTTTTTTGGTAATGAAATGTTATGGGATAAAATTATCAGTCAACATAAGTAATGGTATCAAATGTAAAGTTTTAACGGCCAAGTGACATTCACGTGACAATTCCGTCTTTAATTTGACGGAAGTATTAAATGTGCAGAGTGAATTTGAGATATGATATCAAATGTGTCGATAGAAAAAATTTATGGCAGGTTAAATTATGGTAAAGTGAAATTATAAAAAAAAATGAAAAGATGAAGTATTTTTGGCCTTCGGTTCATTTTCAGCAAAAAAGTATTTTTGGCCTTGAAGAAACTCTACATCAGAAATTTTGGATCTTTTTTATTACTGTATCGGGAAAATCAATTCTAGATTTTCATAATTCTGTTATAATTCAGTTTGCTGCGTTTCTTTGATATCTCAAAATTTCGGACTTTGTGGAATTCTTAATACTACATTTTTTTCCAGAAGTGGTGAACCTCGTCATTTAGTTTCAGCGTTGCAATAATTTCGGACAGCGCTTCACGGTTTGATCCGTCGGAATATGCCTTTTTTTTTGTGAAAGGTATAGTTGATGAAGTGGAATTAGGGTAATTGGAAGTAATTTTACTCTGCGTGTTGGTAATTTCTTAGTTATGTCATATGTGAATGATTTAGATTTTTCTTTGAGCTATTTGGCCTCTTATAAATTTCGTGGTTTTTTTATTAGAAGTTGCATCTTCCAAGTTGTGGATATATACATGATAACAAATCGAGTATTTTTAATTTTTTTTTCCAAGGGTTTAATCTCTTTCGAGCCGCGTCGAACACATAAACTTGGAACCGACCAATCACTTGTTGGTACACATGGAGTATTTTGTATTGGATTACTTTTCATATTCTCATTTTACGATTGCGCAGAAAATGTAAGTCTTCCTTTTAAACTTTTCAGTTGTCTTGCTGTAATTTCTTAGCTGTGCAAACCCTTTACTTGATCTTCTTGTTAAAATTCTCTACTGTATTTCACAACCGTAAAGGACAAGGATGGCCTTGTGTAATGGACCTTTTATATTTTCAGCATCTTGATTCATGCATAATGAGCATGGAGGGAATACTAATGATTGGGCATTTATTTTTCCTAGGGATCGGGATTATGATCACTATCAATTATCGACGATCTGGCTACTACATTTGAAAATGTGAGTTCCATTGGGCCTAAAAATCTGCAGTGGTTTTTTATCTGGATCTACATATCTGTTATCATCAGCGGTTCTTATATTTGCTATCATCAAGTTATGATTGTGATATGCTAGATCCTGTGACCAGTTTCCCGAATTCTTTTTTGGCTTTCCACTATTTTCTATGCTGGATCGCTATGTAAGAGGGGTTGAACTGCCAATCTTGCCAGTATAATTTTATTTTGTGGAATTTATGATGCTTGCTTATACTTTTTAGCAGCCAGTATGATGATTGTAATGGCATATGTCGTGTCAATTGTTTTTCGTAAAAATCGATTTTACGAAATGTTTTATTTCGTTTCTTTTCTTGTAGCTACTTAGGAATTTAGACTGGACTTATGTTCTGCGACATTCTGTTGGATAAGGAAATAGTATTTTTCTTCCAACAGAAATAATGATAAGAAGATCATTCAAGTAAGGAACCCTTGGATGTTCTGAGGTTTTCGGACAATACCTTTTTTCCAAATCTGACGAGTCTAAAGCAAAAGCATCGCGGAAGATATCATCAGACATTGCATATGACTAGGAGAGTATGATGAGGGGTAAATTGGATTCAGACATTACTACGGTCTAATGAGGTCGAACTTCGTCATTCTCGATCTCATGAGCGTAAATTCGAGCCCAAGGCAAGGGAATCCTATACTGACTACACTATGGAAATTCTGAGTCCAAAATTACTGTTGGGCCGACCTCAGGCCCAGGCCTATGGGCTGAGTAATACGCACCTATG